>CAJDSM010020414.1:14487-41215 GCA_903981925.1 Ostrea lurida
TTTTTCAGTTGTTACTTATCCAAGTCAATGAAGGACGGCTTTAACGCCTCAGACAGTACCATGCAGATAAGATTTCTTTGTTTATAAAATATTATATATTAAATAGAGAGAGAGAGAGAGAGAAGAGAGAGAGAGAAGAGAAGAAGAGGGCTCACAGTAGTTTAACATCTGATCTCATTAAACATATTAAGTTGATTATAATATGCCCTTAAAATAGTGCTTATGAATAAACATAATTTTAGGAGACCGTTCCTGTTTGAAAGAAAACTCAAAATACCCACAGTGTTTGAGTTTCGGAACAGCATCACTGATGAGTCCCCAGAGCAAAGCGCTACAAAACAGGGAAGCCTCTGATGATCCTTCTCTTCAGCCTGACTTTGTTTTTAGACATTCAGTATGAAACTGAAGTTTCAAACGTGATGGAGGAAAGTCCAAAACGAGAACTGAATTGCCCCAATACATGCGACGAGGAAATTCAGTGTCAATTCCATAGCAGAAAAGTATTCAATTGAAACTTCTGTGTAGATGTACAAAGCTATTTTGTATTACACAGGGTTGATGATTTTGATCATTTCATGATGTTTTTTTTATGCTTGGGCCTGCTGCATTTGAATTGAAATATCAATGCTCTTTTTTACACCCCCAAAGATCAACTCTTTATGACCCTCATGAAATTGCGACAAGCCAAAGATGATGTCGAGTTGGCTTTACTGTTTAAAGTTTCAGAATCAACTGTATCCAGGATAGTAGTCCAGTGGATAAATTTTCTTTATTTCAATTGCAAGAGCTTAACATCTGGCCATGTAAGGATACTGTTCAGGAAACAATGCCAGTCGATTTTAAGAGGAGTTTCCAAAAACTAGAGTGATCCTTGATGCAACCGAGGTGCCTGTTCAGAAACCATCTCATGTAGATTGTCAACGTGTTACTTGGTCAAATTATAAACACAGGAACACGTTGAAAACCATGATCGGTTGCAGTCCTAAAGTGCTGTAACTTTTATTTCAGATTCCTATGGAGGTTCAGCAAGTGACCGACAGATTATTGAAAAGTCATGTTTGCTTGATCCACCATAGGAATGTTTGATAAGGAGACAGCATCATGCGGACAGAGGCATTATGGTCCAGGATTGTTTGCATGTCGATGATGTAGCTGTGAATACCCCCACTTTTTTAAAGGGAAGTCACAGCTAGATCCTCATGAAGTTGTGAATGATAGGAGAATTTTCATCGAAAGCATTCACATTGAGAGAATTATTGGGTTAAGCAAGAGTTCAAAATTTTGAAACATGGCATACCAAGCAGCAAATTCTGTTGGGTTCTAGAATAATTTTCATATGTACAATGGAAATACATATGTACATTTATATATATATAAACAAAAAGAGGGGCATGATGAACATAAGTGATTTCAGGAAAAGACAGCAAAAAAACGTATATAGGCCTGGGTTATGGAGGGACAGACTAGATCATATATTTTTGCTATAAACATGGCTACAGGTTTTCTAAACTTGTTTAACACTTGAAGAAAACATTTAACAAACTATATTCCACAGGGAGGATGTGGCGGGTGGAAGGTGGGTATCAAATTAATTACTGTAAATTAGTTCCAGGCAGTATTCAAGCTGACAATTAAAACAAGACTGACCGCTGCGGGAACGGTAATCTGTAGGTCTATAAAAGCAATATCCTCGTGATTATGCAATAGCGAAACCGATTAATGGCGTTGTGATGTGGTCAAGCGTTAGTCGAAACAAATGCATCATGTACAAATCGCGTGAACGAAAAGTTCCAAATCCAGCTGAAAACAGCACAACCAAGGAGGCACCCCTCAAATAGAGGGGGGACCACAGAAATAAATGTTTCTATTCCCGCGTATGGACTGATATTGAAAATAGATGATATGAAAAAATACAATTTTCTTATGTGCTAAATTATGTTTTAAAATTCTTTCACACAATTTTATATGAACCAAAATTTAAATACATAATTAACATGTTACATAAAAAGTCATTATCTGCCAATAATTACATATTTATGTTGCCATAGTTAATATGAACGGGCCAGGTTAGCCTTTCTTGTTCTGATAAAGCAGTTGAAAACAGGACAGACAAGTGAATTTTGAAAAAAAGGGCATTGTATTATTGTAAATGACGAAGGTGATTAACAGAAACATGCGGGGTGATCAGATGGGCTCGGAAAAACCAAAATATGAAGAACATATCTCATGTATCACATAGGTTGTTTATTATGCCATCTGCATCCCCAACAAACACAATATAAAAATAGAGCTGCCTGGGAATCAGTGTAAGGGTGGGTTATACAAATAAAATTAGGCCACAATCCAATTGCAAATTGGATCCCCCCACCAAAGACGCTGGCAAGGCTATTGAACATATTAATCGCAAGCAAAATGAAATTCAAACATTATCTGCAATAATTACATATTCCCTTCGTTGTTTCTTTTTTGTCAATGTGATCTTATCCAGTATATATGATTATGAATTGTGGGTATCTAAATATTACGCGTTCCAAAACGACAGAAATACAATTGTTGCGATCCAGTTGAGCTTGATCCAGATCACCTCGGTTAATCCATAAAGAATATAACTTTGCTGTGATCGATAAATCGTAAGAAATACTGCGCACAATATTCAAGAGTTCTAATACCAGTATGTCTTTTGAGTGTGCTGAAATTATTCGACGGTTAAACATTAATTGAATTATAAAATGTGCGTAAAGAAAACAGCTTTTCCACAATTAATTTAAAACATGTTGTAGTTGTTTTATTTTGTAAAATAAAAATTTTGTTTCATATTATTCAAAAAATGCCCAGATTTTTTCTATCCTGGTATATATGAAATTCAGCTGGGACTATACAGAAATTAGGCGGACATACGGGTTACTAATTTGCTCAAATAACGGTTAGGATGATGCAACCCAATAAGCCTGTAATCGGCTATTGAGTTTCGTTTTATGCAAGTAGCTTTTGCACGGTCCCAACAGTTGAGAACGTATAAAACAGTGGAAGATAACAAACAATGATCAATTCCAAATCCCTTGAGAATGCAAACTTAATAAGGACAAACACTAACTGTCTGAACGCAGCCAGGCATGGGGTCAGGGGACCGGTTTCACGTATATTAAAAACAATCGCTAGATCATAAACGTAGTACGTAAACATGAACGTGAGCATGTACCGACAGTTTATACACTAAAACTGTTACGACATGTGAATTTACGACGAATATCGATGGTACTCTTCGAGTGATAATACAGGCTGGTCATTAGCGCTCCTACATGTACATGTACGGTAAACCGAGCAATATGGGTGCCAGTACTGCCTTGCCTGGGTCATTTTGTGTTGAGGTATTACCTGACTTGAGTCTGTTAAGAGGTGGCCAGTGGAGGTTATGAAAGAATGACTTGATGCTGCATTTGCACAACTATAATTTGAGAGCCTAAGCCCAGAACAATATATTGTGAAATATAACTAGAGTTATCCAAATGTGCCAGTCGGCCCCAAAATAAAACGATTAAAGGTGTAAATTAATCGCTTTACTGGACATCATCACACCCAGTCCAACAATTAAGGTACACTTTTTCGAATTGCAACGAGAAGATATAGGATTAGGAAACTAAAGGGCACCGCTTATTTCTGTAGGGTTTCACGACAATATTGGAAGCATACGAAGAAATATTTCAAACCGCCACAGCACATTTCCTTTGTTGTAACAATTGTAAATGTGATGGATATTTACCAATCACCTCGACTAAACGTAGCCGATGGACATCGTTTGGTACACAGAACCCATTAATACGATGTTAACCTTGACTCCCTTTTACCTACGTGAAAAAACACATCATCGTCGGCGAACCCCACGGGTTTTTCCTAATCTGTTTATTACTGCATTTGTTAAAATGCCAAAGTTCAATAACGGAAGAAAAAAAACCCGCCGTGGGTTTCGCATCGAATAATACCATTGGCCACAAACTATATTCTGTCCCTTTGAATATTTTGTATGAATTACAAGAAAAAAAAACCAGAGAAGCTAGCGCCGCCCCGCTACTTGGATGCCTCAAACCGGGATTAGACTTTGATTATTATGATAGGGATGTTGCCTTGTTCACGACTCTTTAGTTCACCACGTAATTGTGATGGAAGTAAACACACAGAAACCTCGCCCGGGGGGGGAGGCAGAGATTCTACATCTCAAATTTGACAAAGAATAAAGGAATTGATTGCTGTCACATCAACAACATCCTCAACCATGAAACAAATACAGTCCTGCTTCCACCTTTTTTTAACATGAAATCCCACCTTGTTATACACTATAGCCTATACTTCCACTATTGATCCAAAGTATTTGGATAACTAAACAAAAGTGCAGTTTGCCATAGGATATGCACCATTACGGGACGAAATCCCTCTCTAAAGTACATGCTCCTCTTCCTCATTTAATATAGTCCCGCTTGAGTCAAATATACAGGGAAATTAAATCGTATAGTCCAAAATGAGATCTTAATCCCTTTAAAAAGGTGCTAATTCCAAAGAAGAGAATCTGGTTGCATTTGAAAATGCAAATATTTCATACAATCAGATATCCTATGGACAAGAGGGAACCTCTCTCTTCTCTCTCTCTCTTCTCTCTCTCTCTCTCTCTCTCTATTGTATATATATATATTTATAAACAAAGAAATCTTATCTGCATGGTACTGTCTGAGGCGTTAAAGCCGTCCTTCATTGACTTGGATAAGTAACAACTGAAAAAGAAACAAGAAACCACAAAGCAACGCGAACTTCAACATAGAGATGTTAATTGAACTATACCACAGGAGTTCGAAATGTTATGGTTTGGTCAATCGAGTGAATTATATCGACTTTATTGATAAAATTTCGAACTCCTATGACTATACACAAAAAGAATGAATAGTGAATTGAAAAGTCAAACGAATAAAAAGTAAAGTAATCTTTTTTAAGTACCTAATAGCCCGGAAGTTTTGTAGTCATCTGCCCGAAAGTGTAAATGGCAAACAATGTCGTGTTTCTTTGGCCTCCATAACCGTTTCGTTTTGGGGTCGATTCTCTTAACAGCGACAATCCACTTCTGTTGTAATTCCGGATCAGATGGGAATTTGTGTCCTCCTGAGTTGCTACAACCTGGGACACAACAATATTGCGGCATTGTTGCTTAAGTCAACGTTTATTGGCGATATTAGATATTGTTTACATGCAATCCAAGTGATGACGCGAAAATCAAACGCTCAGCTAACCACCTCTAGTACCGTCGCGCCACCTATCGGGGAAAAATTCGCGAATACGTACTATTGTACCAAGTTGTAAGATCCTGGACCTTACGGTTCGGTCTGTATCCCACCTATAACGTTTTCCTAAGTGACGCTACGACCTTGACCTTTAATCTACGACCTTGAAAAACAATAGGCATCTTTCTCTCATCATGGTGATCAATTGTACCAAGTTGTAAGATCCTGGACCTTACGGTTCGGTCTGTATCCCACCTATAACGTTTTCCTAAGTGACGCTACGACCTTGACCTTTAATCTACGACCTTGAAAAACAATAGGCATCTTTTTCTCAACATGGTGATCAATTGTACTAAGTTGTAAGATTCTGGAGCTTTTGGTTCGGTCTGTATCCTGCTTAAAACTTTTTCGTACTAATTGACACTACGACCTTGACCTTTGACCTTGAAAAACAATAGGCATCTTTTTCTCAACATGGTGATCAATTGTACTAAGTTGTAAGATTCTGGAGCTTTTGGTTCGGTCTGTATCCTGCTTAAAACTTTTTCGTACTAATTGACACTACGACCTTGACCTTTGACCTTGAAAAACAATAGGCATCTTTCTCTCATCATGGTGATCAATTGTATTAAGTTGTTAGATACTGGAGCTTACGGTGCAGCCTACAAAGCCCGGACAGACGGACGGACAGACGGACAACGCTATACCATAATATGTCCCATCTTCGATGGGCGTATAAAAAGGAAAGTTGACGATTGCAAAGTTAAAGTCATCTCGTTATAATCATATAATGTGGGTTGTCAGTCTGCACTAGAATCAATATTAAGTAAATACCAGATACGAAAGCAGATATGTCAGATTTTGTGGTGTCCTTTATTTCGAGTTCGCTCGGGATATATCATTGGATACAAATTTTGGTTCTGTCGTTGGACATATCAAATTGGATGATTCAAACAACTAATAGTTTAAGGGAATGCTCAGTACACACGAAGGAACAGATGTGTTTGTGAAACACTGAATGCCCTGTATTCCACATGCCAGTGAAGGGTTGTCATAAGGATTATGCATGTAAAATATGAAAGGTTTATCCTTACATCAAAAGTTATGGCCAATATTAATTTTTTAAAAATGTAGGTCAATCTTAAGGTAAGGTTCAAACAATTTGGTACCAGATAAAAAGGACTTGTCATAAGGGAATACACATGTGTGAAATATGAATGCTATCTTGCCATTCAAAAAGTTATACTAAGGTTAAAAGTTTTTGATAAGTAGGTCAAATTCAAGGTAACGGTCAGGAGTCAACTAATGTTGGTACCCACGGAAAGGCTTGTCATAAGAAAACATCATGTGAAATTTAAAGCCTAAAGTACTTACCAATTTCAAAAGTTAATAAAATAGGTTAAAGTGTTTATGAAAAGTGGTCAACCTTCAAGGTCAGGGTCAGGTAGGTCAAAAATTTTGATACCCACAGAAGAGGTCTTGTCAAAGGATATACAAGTGAAATAAAGCCTACACTTACCATTAAAGTTATAGCCAAGGTTAAGTTTTCAAGACAGATATGACAGAAGGAAGAATGAATCAGACAAGGACAAAACAATAATGCCCCCCGATCTTCGATCACGGAGGCATAAAAAGATTTAATGGTCATATCCTATCCTCATAATTGTCCATTTTACATTCTTATAAGCATATAAAGTATTACCTGATGCAAAGCAACTTGGTGAAAAGTACAAATCATCAATCAGCCACCATCCACACAGCGGTTGTTGCTTTAATCTTCACATATTTTAATCAACTGAAGAAAACAAAACATTCATAATTAATAGAAGTATCATAAGACACATCTAATCTAATGGCGTACTCCATAAAAAGATAATGTAAAAGGGTGAAGTATACGAACAGTGATGATTTTAGAAGCTTTCATAAGGAATAAAAGATTAGGTTGGACGAAACGAAGCCCTGGACATAGCAGGTGCCTTGGAGGAGTTAAGCAATCCCCTGTCGACGGTCCACACCCGCCGTAACTATATACAGCTGTTAACAGAGTAAATTCAAGTCAAGATCAACGTGTAAAGAACGGCCTAACAATTGGGTATGAACTTCGTCAGAAACGTTGTAACAGATGTCCAAATAGCGATTATAGAATTTACAAATGGCGAATTAAACGACAACTGTTGAATACCCTGTAACAATCAATTTGTTTGACAGTAACTTGCTCGATTTAAAAGCGATCAATAAGCAACAACAAGCATTTACGATATCGAAAGTATATGAATATTGGCTAATTAATTTATTATGAAAGTTAACGATACGAGATGACTGAAGTCATCTTTTGTATATAGTTGGGGTGCTTGACTGCGTTAAATCTTGTTGATAAAATATCTATAATATGAGGCAGATGTGGAAAAATTTTGTAAATGTGTTTGTATTTTTGAGTTCCTGGGATATATTCAACTCGACCAATGAATAAAATAAATTATTATTTAATATCAAGATGTCGATATCTATATTGAATGCTAAAATATTACCTTATGATAAAAATCAAAATATTTGACATGCTACATTAGATATACACATGATAGCTTAGGTTAAGAAAGGAGGGGTGCGGTATTTAAATGAAAATCATGTTTCTTGTAATGCATTCTATTTCAGAGTATTTTGAAGACTTATTTCTAAATACACAAGTAAGTTATTTACACTTTCGACTACACTAACTCGTTATTAATATATGCAAAGGTAATATAATGGCTAGAATATAAATCATATGCGGTAGCCAATTGTATGCACAGATGCGCAGTTTCAACAAATCATGTTTCTATCTAGTGATGCTGCAAACCGAAATGTTGGAATCGCAACCCATAAAAGTTAAAATTTATAAAAAGTGAGACAGTGTATCGGCCAATGACTGGGGCCAACTACTTCCGAAGGATCAGAGCTATCTGAGGAAGAATGATCCTTAATTTTGATATAAAGTTTTAATTCTAACTATTAGCAATTAATACAATACGTATTGTCACCTAGTAACATGTTACATAGCAACTGGGCTGTAGAACCTCGGGACTAACAGTCACCAGCAGAGCCTTGACCCCAGAAATGTCATAAATATAGATCATATAGGTACCAATTCTTGATGCACCACGAATCGCGCAATATCAACAAATTTGTCTCTTCAGTGACTCAAACCGAATGTTGGGAATCCGAACCAATAAAATAAAACTTTTATAAAAGTGGAACAATGTAATGCAAAGATGGGGCCAAATACTTCGAAGATCACAGAGCTATGCTGAGGAGAAATATCTTAACTTTGATATGAATTGTCTAATTTTACTATTGCACATTAAATAC
Organism: Ostrea lurida; assembly: GCA_903981925.1. Classification (NCBI taxonomy): domain Eukaryota; kingdom Metazoa; phylum Mollusca; class Bivalvia; order Ostreida; family Ostreidae; genus Ostrea; species Ostrea lurida. Next base: position 23,097 of record CAJDSM010020414.1, read on the forward strand.
ATATCCTCTATTTCAAGCTATAACAGTACATAGTCAACTGGCTGTCAGAGACCCTCGGACTAACAGTCACTAGCAGAGGCCTCGAAAAAGATACCCGGAAGTTTTCTTAATATTACTTGGGCCGGTGTGTTTACAAAACTATTTTAGAGTGTTTCAGACATGTCGCTGCCGTATGTCAGGAGGGTCAACTACAATCCGTTCCCATTCTTTCGTTGGTGTTCCCGCGGAATATTTTTCTTGTGGCAGGAATCCGGACAAAGGTAATACAATCCCCACCAAACATTATGGTTTGCCCGCTTGGTTGAATATTATCTGCAAAAAAAGATTGGTATAATACAGGATAATGAAATCCTATTGTTAATTTAATATTATAATCACCGATTGCGACGGTTTTGCTCCGATATATTTTGCCAAAGTAAAAAGGCATTTTAACGTTTGACGTAATTTGAGAAGAAAATGATACTTTATCTTGATAACTTTCAATCAGTGCAGAGTTAGCTGAATTCCCTTCCATGTATATTCAACAGACCTGAAGGTTGAGTTTTGGTAATTTCTACAACAAGCTGTTACACAACTTTTTTTAAAACAGTATAAATATGCCCTACAACAAAATTTAAATAACTAGCATTTCACAAGTAAAAAACACGCTTATAAAAAATCCCACTTCATCAAAGTTTTTCTTCCCTAATGGGAAGAAGACTAATGAAAATTGTAATTGGATATACGATGAACAATTGCATGTGTAAAATGCGACTGTCTGAGGGTCGTTGTAATTGCATTTTTACTGTAACAGTTATCGTAAAGATCTTACTTAAAACCCAAAGTGAGAGAAGCCCTAATTTAAAACGAAAACTGATAAGGAGTTTTTTAAATCCAAATAATTCTGTTTGTAACAATGGTCTACAATTAATACAACAATGCGGGGAAATTAACTATTTACATGACATATATTGTCCAAATAGCGCATCTGGTGCCATCAAAATTGGGTACCGGGTACAAATTTATATCATTGGATTTGTTTACTAGAACCATTCCATCGGCAGGAAAATATTTTACTCTCCAATGCGGAGTCGGGGTTATAAATAACACTCTTGTTTTCGACTGAATATTTATAATTAATTATATCCTGAAATATCGCCCATAAGAATTAAATCAATGAAAATCATGCTCAAATTATCCGATAACACTTCAGAGGAATCTGTGAATGCCAAAGTGCTCAGATGAATATAATTTGTTAATGAATATTCTAATGAATATTAGCACTATATAAAATATTTCTAAGTTATTATTTTTGTTACAATTTTTCAAAAAAAGTCGATAAAATCTTGTAAGAATTCAAGCCCAAACTACTGTACCGAGTCGTTCAGTAAGCGTTATGATATGTATAAATGGAGCAACAAACCTGGTACAGAAAAACAAAATAAATAATTGCTTCAATTTTGTATAAGACTAAAAATGTCGAAGCCTACAAGGTTCTTTCATAAAATCCGCGTAAAATATAATCTGTGTTTGCAGGTGCATGTCATACATCTGCAAAAGTTAGGGTCTCGTCGGTAGGATTTTATGTAGAGAAATTTTATTATCATGTTTTCATTAAAACATGATCTGAGCTTCAATACATTTTAGCCTCACCGATGTGCGATCTTCTGGTGAAATATCGAACCCAATAGATACATGTATGATTAAAAATAAGCAACACATTTTAATCTAGTGGCGCACCGAATTCAATTAGCCTTCTTGCGAATTGATGATGAGTAAGAAGGGGAACCCACATTTTTAAAATGAGGATTTTAAATCATCTAGCGGGTTGTCAATGTCTATACCCTTTCATAGTACAAGTATCTATGAGCCCGTCGATTTAATATCATTACTGTCTCATGTTAAAATTAGGGTGACCTTAGGAAAAGGGTTACGCTGTACTCATATGGCGAGGCCTTGATTTAGGAAAGGTTTAAGAAGCTGACTTAAGACTAAGATGTGTCCTCTCACATACTCTAGTACATAGCTTTAGTCTTAAGATAGCTTCGTGAACATGCCTGCTGGTGAAGAATTTCCCATTTTCAGTGGACATTTACATGCACTTTAAGGCTAAGCATACAAAACTGTTCACATTGCAAGAAAAATTGATCTGTGACTGTTCAATGCATATTAACAGTGTACCAATCAGTATAATTGTTCAAGGTGTGATGGGGGTTGGGATCAACGAAATTTACTACTTTGGTAAAGGCTCGACGCCTTCTTACATAATGTAATATTACTATGTACTTCGTTTGGTTGTTTGATGTTCTTGTGCACAGAATGTTATAAAAGATTGCATATTATAATACTTTAAGGTTGCGAAAGGATGTTTCATCACAAATGTCATGAAACATCTTGTGCATTCTTGTAACACATCGAATTTATTCCCCATATTATATTGGTTAATTAAATTTTGTGATTTCGTGTCACACACGCACGAAAGATCGCACACACAAACATGCACGCATAATAAAGTCAGAAAGTTTCTCATCATGTTTTGATTTATCGTAGAAATGCTGAAAACCTTTACTGCACTGACTGTTCTTGTAAGTGATAAAATAGTCCATCCACATGGATGCGGTTTACCTGCATCTTTTGCGTTTGTGTGGTCTGGTCCTGGGTCCTGTATGCCATACAAGCTTCCCTGCTTTATTCTGAATTTCCCACATGTGTTCTTTTTGTACTTGAGAAAGCTACATGTCTCATTAGATGGAATGTCAAAATCACACTGCCAACGTCCAATTGTCCTCTCTGAATGAAAGGAAGACAGACATATTTTAAAAAGGTAACAGTCATGAATAGAATATCAAGCCGTCGAAACTTGAGATATCCCAACAGGATCAATACTCCCGCAGGAACAACCTAAAACTGGTAATGTTCGCAGGCATGTTAAATTAATAGGGATCATCTTCATTTGGGTTGGAAGCCAATGAAGTATGTTGGTTATATACTGCGTATACCTTGATCCCAAAGAGTTCTATGAAGTATGATTACCAAAATTGAAAAGGGAAATAACATGTGACATGCACGTGGAAACTAATGTCCACTCAAAGATTGATCTTTGCACACCAAATCTAAAAGAAAAGGGTAAAGGAAAAGAACAGTGACTAATCTCGTTAAATCCTAAATGAAATACAAAAGACTTGGCAAAACACGGACTCCTGATTATACTAGAGTAGGATCCTAGGAGGAGCACCCCATGTTGACCGGTCACAATCGCCGTGAGTCCATTGTCAAACAATTGCTATAAAACACGCCAGATAGCATTTTACCCACTGACAGCCCATACCGACAAACTAGATCTTATAATGACCATCGAATATGCGAAAATACTGACTTTAATCGTGATTATTGAAACGCCCTGCAACAACAACTGTCACAGAACGAGCTCTTGCTATCGAATAGTTTGAAGAGACATCACGCCATATGCAGGTGATGATGGGTTGTTGAGACACGAATGTGGGAAGTTTATGATGGATTGGAGAAGCTGAAATTGTCCCGATCACAAGGACTATTCCCCTCCCAATATGTACTTGCATATATATGCCAAGTATGGAGACCCCAGAAGTGAAGGGAAATCAAACATCGAATCATTAAACACGATTATGTACTCACCATTGGTGTAAGTTAAACCAATTAAGCAAACCATCAAACAATCTTTTAATTTTTTCAAGAAAGTAAGAAAGCTTTAAATCTTCTTAGCTGAATGGACAGTGGTCCACGTTCTTTGCAATGTGTTTAGACTAAAAAAACTTTCATGCATACACATACTATGTTCAAATATTCTTATATATATATAATTAAAAATATTTGAAGGCCGATTAAGTATACTCGACTACCTATTTGTGGAATATATATATATATATATATATATATATATATATATATATATATATATATATATATATATATATAATATATATATATAATATGATCACATACCACAATTTTCTTCGTCATCTCCATGGAAACAATCTTTCGCAAGGTTACATCTTTTCCACTTTTCAACACATACGCCAGTTCTGCACTTAAATTCGCTTGTTGAGCAATTTAATTCTGAATCTACAAAAACAACCCACAGTATCAAAAAGTCAGTGTAATGATAATGTGTTGGACTCTTGATAGTTTTGAGGGATATACATGTATAATTAACAAAGGGTAATTGTTTCACCAATTTAAGGGGAGGGGGACTATTTTAACGTCTGTGCATATGGGTGATGGCAGGAAATATAGATACAATTTATTACGAGAATTGATTTATACCTGAATTAGATATTGCCGAACAATTATTGAGCTTCGCAGATTCTATAGCCAACAAGGAGAAGCTATCCAGACGCTGGAGGTCGACTCGTACATGAAACTTGTCTTCAATACGTCCTATCCGAAAGTTAAACTCTTGACGATGTTGTTTGTACGCGCTTTAAAAGAGAAGATGAATGATAATTTCTTGCCATTTGTCCAAAATACACACTCAAACTAACGTAAAGTGATACAACAGGCACAAATAGATTCAAGTATCATATGAATTTTGAATTTATTTGGTGGTAATATTAATGACCATCCAAGAAATTCATTTACATGTATATGACCACCCAGTAAATTCAGGACAAGTACAATATGACAGTAAAGCAAAAGCACTGCCTGATTTCTATAAATGATTGAGTTTTTACACTATTTCTCAAATATAAATAGTAATAATAGTTATGCAATTCGTGACTCAAGAGAAGTCCAACTTACGGTCCGTCTATCTCGTGATTGAAGACACGGAAACGTGTCCTGTTCTGTGACGCGATGGCTATCCCTATGTGTGTTTGAAACGTCGTAGTTATGACCAACGACAAATGACATTGGAAACTAGAGCTTGTCATGGTATTTGATTTTATTGTTGTTAGTTGTTTGGCGTTTCTTAAAACCATTCCTGAAATGTACTGATGATTTTATAAAACATTTCTTATCTTAACTAACACTGACAACTTTCATTCATGAGGCTTAAATGCAAATATGAGACTCCCTGTATGGGCTATAACACTTGGGTAACTGTTAAGGTCAATGGGCCTCTTGTTATACAATGTATTATATTTCTACATTACTCAATCTTATGCTGCAACAACGAGCATCGGTTTTATTTTTACCTTTTCCAGGGCCCCTGCAGTGTACATGTAAGTTTGAAAGTGGGAGGTTGCAATCACAGAATTCATCATATATCGTGAAGTCTGTCTCGTTGTAATTCCAATCCGAAAGAGTTGTACTTATTGCTAGAATAATAAAAAAAAACCCATATAGAACATGGATTATATGGTGTGAAATGTCTAGTTTCTACCAAACTTCAGAACTGGGGAAGGGATGGAGGAGGGCTCAGGATGTCTTGGTACTATGAGAGCTTTTATGATCTTGTAGAGAAAAGAATTGTTTGAATTGTTTGGGTGGTTTTTGTATACCAAACATCATACTAGTGATCTTGACCAAAGAATTTCTTCCCACAAATTATCGAATAATTTTAAGAGATTGATTGATTGTTTCTTGTTTTACGTCCCACTCGAGAATATTTCACTCATATGGAGACGTACACACCATATACAGGTGATGGTGGAATGTTGCTACATAAATATGGGAAGTTATGGTAATGTAACCCTGGCCAATAATTCAGTCGTTCGGGGTTTTATGATTTATATATTCATAGACAAAAACCTACAACATTCATACAGCATACTAAACACACAGTTTACTAATATTTAAATATCATTTTATTTCACGTGATTAACCTAGCGCCGATTCTCATTGGTTTAAAACACCTTTTAAGTATCACTTGAGGTTTGATTTTCGATCGACCGTACCTCTGAACACAATAAAGTCTAATAAACAATTAGTTTGCTTGTTGTAATTATAAAATTAAATGATAAGAAAAAATCATCATATTTTTTCGCGGTGAATTGCAGGTTATCACCGAGATTTTTAGACGGCTAAAACTTTTCATCAATGCGGAAGAAGCGGCATGGGATGACGTTTTACACGTTCTCAAATTCGTGATACCTGCATACACCCGAAAAATATAAGATTCATTTCTTATATCAATAAAATTCAACTAAGAAATATTACTTAAATAATTAAATTGAAGTTGAATTATTGACATTGTATAATTCTAGATATAAACCCTACCGCTACTACATGTTCGTCACCCTTAATATTCTTAAAGAGTGTGTTTCCCCATGATGCAGTGTTATGCAGGTATAGATGGGATTTTTGTGCTGAAAACACTCACTCTCTCTTTCATGCACCTCTTTTCCCTCTATCACTCAGTCACATGACACACACGCAGCAGACCAACAATGAACCATAACAAATAGGAGGATCCAAATTTCAACACCTGGTTACAGTAATATACAATACAAATAGAAATTATGCAATCCAAATGGAATGTATGAAATACGAATGGACAATCAAACAATACGAATTAAAAATTATAAAATACAAATGGAAGAGATCAAATATTGCAATGTTTGGAATGCCATAAGCGTACTTTCTATTCAATTTATTCATAAAATTGTGATTGAAAATTTGACAAAATCCCATTAGCATGTCAATTATTCATGCGCAAAAACTTATGATAAGCAATGTTACAGAGATGCATTATCACTAACTACATTGGGAAATCAATATCAAATAGATGTGTGGATACTGCTAAGTGACATCACTTCCTGTCACCTAAAAGCAATCCTTAACATTGTGTGACTTGTGATGGTTACATGAATGTATTTATAATCATGTTAATTATATAAGTTTGTTGTTGTCTGATTTTTGAACTCCTCCAGTATAATAAAATCAATACATCATTGGTGTAACTGCCAGTTGTGTTACAAAAAATAATGTTACACAACAGTCTTGATCAAGTCAACGGAGTAATCCGCAGTCAAAATCAGTGTAAAAAGAACGGTTTAACAATTGCTACGAAACAAACATATGACCTAATGGCAGGTTATATTGGCATATATAACGACCAGAGAATTTGCAAAATGCTGACTTTGAACATGGCTCTTGAAAACCCTGCAACAACTTGTTTTGAAAACTAACAAGAAGCAGAACAAACTCTGCAATGTTGCAACATTAATATTGGAAGTTGACGATAGAGAAGTTGAAATNATCATGTTTATCATAAAATTGAGTTGTTAGTTAGCCGTTAATATTTATGTTCAATGACATATCCAAGTACGAAATATTATTTCAAGACATATCCAGTACGGAAGCAGATAATGGATGATTTCTGTGGTGTCTTTTAATTCCAGTTCTCTGGGATATATCACACCACATATATTAGTTGATAATAAATTCCACATCGAATGTCGAAGTAAAGGCCACAACACGAGATATTTTTCCCCTCATGCAGATTTTTCTTTCTAATAGAAGTTCTGCTTTAAAGAATACAAAACAGGTCAGCAACTAAGGGACACAATTCGTGCCCAGTGAGACAATTGAGTCAAGCATTTTTTAATGATTGATTACTAGATTACTCTATGAATATTTTCTTTTTTCAATTATTGTAGAACCAACTGCACTATAATGTCAAAAAGTCTAGTCTTAAATTGAGTGAGAATGTTTGTGTAAAACGTGAAACATCAGCCATTTTATGTTTGTTGGGTTTGCGAAAATTCTGAGGATTTCAAAGTTTACTTGAAGTTTCTTTAAAAATTTACAGTTAATTTACAGCACTTTTGGCATATGTTGTTGATACAATTATATCTGAGGTTTCTCCTGACGGCTATCAAAAACTTTTGTGAGGAGCAAAGACAGGGGCTTGGCGGGAGTGAGGGGGGGGGGGGCTTGTAGAACATTCACTGCGAAGCCAAGCACGTATCTTTATTTGGAAGGAGTTGTTGTGAATTTTTGGAACCAGTATCGGTATTGGTAACTCATATTTATTTCATACCATTGAAAAGGATATTGAAAACCCTTACAAGATAGAATTTTTAGCGAGACGCAAATCTGCGTTTCTCCATAAAAAAAGTCGGTATTTATTAAAAAAAACCCCTCCCCCCCCCCCAGAATCTTCGATTCGGGCATATAGTTTTTGGTTTCTGTCTGTTGTCCGCAGGAAAAACTTTAACATTGCGTCATAACTTTTGAATGGCCAAGTGAAGGGACTTTTAATTCACATGTGTGTTCTTATGACAAGCCCTTTCTATCGTACCAACAAGGTTGACCGCCTGACCTTGAAGTTTGAGCCTACTTTTTCAAAAACTTTAACATTGGCCATAACTTTTGATGCGTAATGGTAGAACTTTCACATTACATAATGTTTTTCTTATGACAGCCCTTTTAGTGTACTAACATTTTTTTACCCCGCTACCTGACCTTGAAGTTTGAACTACTTTTTCAAAAACATAAACATGGCCAAAGCTTGGAATGGGGTAAGTAAATAGAACTTCATATTTCACAGTTTGTGTTTCTTATGACTAAGCCCTTCTACTGTACCTAGGAATCCTGGCATTCGAGTGTTTTACAACACATCTTGCTTATTCTAGAAGTAAATTATAATTTTAGCGATTTTATAATCTTTACCTCGAAAAGTCTACCAATGATTGGAAGAATTGTTAGCGATATCTCATTTTAGCTATATCTAAAGTCCTCGATAAGCCCAAAAATAAATCCTCGTTAAAGATTTCCTCCTTATAACGGTATATATGTTTACAAATTGAAACTATTTGAAGAATTTCATTTTAATGCCCCGAAATCTTTCGATTTGGGACATATAGTATTTTGGTTATGGAAAGCCACAAGGCTTCAAAATTCTATCCATGTAATTTATGTATTTGCTTTTACTGAAATCGGTATCTTGTTCAATGAATATATAAATGTTAATCCGTTAACGTGATATCAGTAGTCCGTAAATTACCATGTTTGTTATGAGAAATTCTAGTGATTCTCTTTGTAGATTGCGGATTACTATACTAGTTATTTCGTTACCTCTCCAATTTAGTTCGACTTTTTGTATTTCATCATCGTGACTGCGTTTGTAACACATTTGTAGTAATGCCACCATTAAGACGAAGAGGCGGCCGCCTCGGAATTTTATCCGGTGTCTGGTGGTACGTTCCGATTATGGCTTTCCAATTTTGGTCTGTCGTTTGTCTGTCTGCCTGTTTGTCCGCAGAAAAACTTTATCATTGGTCATAACTTTTGAAAGTTCAAGTATAGGACTTTCAAATTATCATATCTGTATTCCTGTATGACAAGAACTCTTTTCTACTGGTACCAAAATTTTGACCTCCTGACCTACGTTCGACCACTCCTTTCAAAATCTTTAACATGGTAAGTGGTAGCTTTTCATATTTCACATGTGCATTCTTATGACAAGCACCTTTCTACTACAATGTAAAACAAATGTTTTACATCTCCTGACCTTAAACGTTTAACCATACTTTTCAAAAACTTTCAACATTGGCCCATAACTTGGTGAATGGTACGTGGTAACAATTTCATATTTACATGTGGGGGTCCGAGTAAAAATAGGTCCTCAGCACCCCCTTGCTGTTGTAAAGAGGCGACTTCGGATGAGACCGGAAAAAGCCGAGACCCCGTGTCACAGCAGGTGTGGCACGATAAAGATCCCCCCTGCTCGAAGGCCCAAAAGCTGCGAGCATAGGCCTAACTTTTGCATCCCTTCACCTTATGTGACATCTCCATATGAGTTGAAATATTCTTCGAGTTGGGACGTTTAAAACAATAAATAATCAATTATACAAGCCCTTTCTAATGTACCAAAAAGTTTGACCTCCTGACCTTGACTTGACTACTTTCAAAACTTGTTGAATTGTAACGATAGACTTTCATATTTTCACATGCTAATCGTTTTGACAAGGCCCTTCCCACTGCATTGGAATCCGGTGTATGTCAGTGTTTTCACAAACACATCTTGTTTAAAAGCAGTTTGGAGTGTACATGTACCATAGTGATTTACATGCAAAGTTGTTTAAAATGCAGTTGCGCAATGGTTCTTACAAGAAAGAAAATGGTTTCATTGCAAAACCAAAACATCTCATTTATTTGATTTACAAAACACAGAAAATAGATGGTGCCACCCTTTTATTCTGATGTGTCTAATACATATACGGGATTGAAATTTTCTTTCTTTACACTCTTTTATCTATTCCTGACAAGATAATCAACGTTCTTTTTCATTTTGACCCATCTCCAGGCATAATCATCGACAAATTCATTAATGAGATGAAGTTCCGTTGTCAATTGACATGAATCGATTCTCTGAATTCCAGGGCGTTCAAAATAAGTCATATATCGATATGTAATACATATAGACTTACTGTTATAATTTTCGACATTTTTGTTGTGCGTTTGATAGAAATTGCTACCTTTTGTTATCCATTTGCCATACACTTCCATATCCCATGCGACCATTTTTTAAAAGTTATTTGCAATTTAATTTATGATATCCTAGTTCAAATAGGTAAAATTATATTTCTTGAAGTAGGACAATGTTCACCAGGTTAAAACCGTTTGTACCAAAAGAAAAGTCTGTATATGAAAATATAATAATCTCCAATCACTCACATTTTTAAAAAAATTATGAGAGAGATTAAAGTTTTAGACAGAATGGACCAGACTTGTCAAAAAACAATTTTTCCCAAATCTCCATCTTATGCATTGCGTTTCCCAGTACAATCGTCGGTACTCCACATGGAAAGACCCAATTACTGGAAATTTCTAATGACATGGTGAAAACCCCGTCATTTAGGCATATAAAACGTATATATGGATATAACGTATAGGACCATGTGTCTCTAAAACTTGTCACACTTGATATATGCGCAATTTTATTGTTTCGGACAATACCAAGGTCACTGAAAAAGTATGTCTTTGAAGCTGTGTTCGCAGTATAACTATATTGAACATGCTTTCCTAACTTCGGACGGTTAAGTTTTATTCATTGGTTTAACTTTCTTTCCCACAAGGGCAAGCTACCTAGTCAATGTCCTAGATTCTGTCTTTTAGGCCATGGACATTTGAAATCCAAATCATTGTTGTGCGTCTAGTTGATGACTAATTCTGCAAGTAGTTTTTAATTTCTATATATTAAATTGAATTTCAACAAATGTGAATATTACCGGTTAGTATGTGACAAAAGAAATCTCGTGACTTTCATTCGAATTTCTATTACGCTAAATATGAACGAATAAAAAATATCCAAGTGAAAAACAGAAAATATTTAGTGTGCCTGTGACTTGGTTCATGTGAAATAAGAATAATGCTTGAAGATTATTATTCTTCCTGGCCTTCTTCTATTACCGCATATTTCCAAAGCATGAATGTGCCAAGATTTGAATGAGTCAGTCTTGCGAGGGATACAGTCTCACAATCTACACAACAATGGGCATGAATAAAAAATACGACAAAATACACTCTTACAGCAGTGGCAAAATTTCTTTAAAAATCTTACTCCCATCAGTAGGATGTTTACACAAAAAGCGAAGTACATCGACATTATTCAGGTTTTAAGTGCAAAAGTCATTTATTTTTAATATAATTAAAAAAATTTAATTACAAACGTTTTAACGTTTTTCCTTTATCTCTTACTCTTGTTTGAGAAATACAAAGGTCTCTATATAACTTTAATGGTATACTCTGATTTTCCTATAGCCGTATTTTCTTTATTGTTTACCGAAATGCTCATATTTCATATAGAAAAAAACCACTTTACCCTCACAGATTCAGGGCGACTTTCCCCCTGGTTAATTACTTTATATGTTAAACAAAACAACGAAAAAAAAATCTTTTTGCAATTTGTTATGGGCGTTTCATTTGACTGGACTATATAAATATTACATCATCATTTTATTAACCAACAGAAAAATTAAATTTGTTTTTCCGGCTAGATATTTTGGAAAATAAAAAAAAATATAATAGAAAAATATGATAGTTCTTTTTAATTGTTCCAAGCATGCCCTAATACACTATCTTGACTAAATTAATAATACACTTTATGTGTCTAGAATAGATGGCAGAACATGTTGTTTCTTTGGATCTAGAAATACATTTAATCTCGCTATTGAATTCTACCTACTTACTGTTTCGCGACACTATGTATTCATGGAAGGATTATCATTATTTATTGTTTATTAAAGGATTCTAGTTTCTGATTGAGCTTTGAAACCCATAAAAATACACGGCCCGCTCACTCTAGAAGAAAATAATAAACAAGTCCTGATATCAGAAGAAAGTGTTTATTGTACAAACTATAAAATTTTTTTAAAATCCAAGCCATACTCCTATGAATATATAACTTGCTGAATTATTGGAGTCAAACTCACTGACTTAGTGTTTACATATGTCTCCTTTTCTTCTGTTCCTCTGTCCCTTTTTTTTCTATGATGAATGTTACAAAGTTACGATTACTGTGATTATGGATAAAAACACTTCAAATTATCATGTTAGATATTGATATAAACTTAAGCAGAATTTCACATTTGTTGTAAAATAAATAACTTAGATTCAATCGTCGATAGATAATCTTATTAATTCTAAAATCAAATACTATATTTATATAACCAATTCACCTTCAAAGAAATCGTAAATTTTGAGACCCTAAAAACGATTGTATGTCAATTAGACTAACATTGAGGAATTCTATTTTTTGCTGAAAACTGGCAAGTACAAGGAATTTGACAAATGTTTGAAAAATGTCTTTGTACAAAAATTAACATTCATCATGAGTTTCTCCCCAACATCTACGAAATTTCTTAAATACTGTCTTCTTTCAAATCTCCTCTTCTTCTATAAAATACACATCGCAAAACTTCACATAATGTCTGTATATCAAATTTGTATTGAAGTTGAGAATAAGTTTGGTGCATTATGGTTTTTTAATTAATTTTTCGATTTGGTAAGGAATGCTATAAATGTAGATGAAATCAATAAAAAAAACATAAAAAAAGATTTTGGATGAACCGATTATAAAAGATTCTGAATGACATTAATATTTGAAGACAGGGAACCATCCGTCTGAGCACATTGTTAACTCTATTAAAATAAATTCTATAATCCTAGTACACTAGGTATTGAAAGTAACTAACTCGGTTTGAATGTGACCTAGTTAAGAGTCCCACTGTACTCTCGGGATTTCATGTAGATAGTAGCCTGCGATTCTTTATATATTCGCTACGAAGGGGTGATTAACCGAGTTACTTATTTTTTTTCTTCATTTCATAACTAGGTAAAATTTTAGATACATATAATGTGACCGGTAATCCGTTTTGATGCGCATACTAGTATTGTAAAAGTAATTAACCCTCTATCAAAATAGAATCACATCTTCTGTTACTATTATACATAGCTTTTATTCTATTTTAACGGTCGTAGAAAATATGATTTTGAATGCAAATACATATCGACATTCCTTTATTAAGTTACTGTTAATCTGAAGTGCATGCTCGCAGTGTTTATTCCCAAGCCACCCATTCACTGTCAATAATACGATTAATTTGAAATCATCTCTTTGTTTAAAAAACCCCTCCCGTAATCGATCCCATTCTGTATATTATTACTCTGCGAATCTTTTCACACACACTGCTAAAAGAAACAAACGTCATAAATACCTCTCTTAATGGAGTTGCAATTCTTCAAAGTAATATTAAGACTCCTCGAAACATTCAAGTCGTAGATTAAAATGATTTTATAAATTTCAGTTGTGTTTCCAATAAAGTATGTCGGTACATCTGTGGTTCTGAAAAAGAAAATTACTATGAAGACTAAATTCCTGTCTACCGTAGCGTTGTCCTAGGGGCGTCAACATTTAACATTAGGGAAAAAATAGTGTTGTTGATTGCTGCATGGGACCATATTCTTCTCTTGAAATCAATTATGTGGGAAGTTCTTTCAGAAATCGTAATACATGTGTAGCAAATCTTTTGTAATCCATGTTGGGGTGGATTTATTATTGCATATTTATTTTGAACTCTTTCAGTTTAGTCTTCCAGTCCGTATTTCAAAGAAAAAGTAATGTCTATAATTACCTACTAGACACTTTAAGGCGTGTCTTTTCAGTACCATTAATTTTAATGAAAACGTCTACCATCCCACGTGCGTCCAGACTATTCAAATGCATACTACAACATTTATCACTTCCAAGTATGGTTGATGACGTCATTATTTCTGCCGTGGCATTGGAATCTAATAAAAATATAGTGTACATTCAACATTATAACATAAAAATATAGATATATCACTATAACCTGCTTATGATGTGTAATATCTCCCCGTTATTCGATACGCAAGAGCATGCTTATGCGTATGAGGACTTTTAAAGCGAGGCCAACTACTAACAAAAGTTTGAGCTGCCAGGGTTATACAAATCTCGTTTAAAGTCATCATTTCGCAAATTCTACGGTCGCTGTAATATGACCTTGTTTGCGATTACAAATTATCACTAAGTCATATGTTGACCGATTTGTTTCATACCCTTGTTAGACTGTCATTTTCCTACTAGATTTGACTACGGGTAATCCCGTTTACTTATTTCGACTAAGGGCTCACGGCGGGTGTGACCGTCAGCAGAGGATGCTTACTCCTCCATGGCAACCTGACCCTGCCTTCGTTTTTGTCGGAGGTCCGTGTTTGCCCCTACACTCGATTTTGTGGGTTTTTTTTGGATTTTGATTACGTTTGACACAATGTTAACTTCGCCTTTTTGTATATGAAAATCAAAAGTTTCATGAAAAGACAAAGGTAACGAACAGTGATCAATCTCGCAAGTTCAAACAGAATACAAAATAAGAGTTGTGAGAATACGGACCCTTGGATACACCAGAGGTAGGATCACACCCGTCGTGAGCTCATTGTCTTGACCAGGTAAACTAGTCAAAATCAGTGTATAAATGACAGCTTTACAATTGCTATGAAACACGCCAAATAGCATTCGACCCAATGGCAGGTTGTATTGGCAAGCTAGATCGTTATAACGACCATATAACTTGTGAAATGGGCTAAACGTGACTATTGAAACCCCTGCGAGAACAGCTTGTTTGTACACTGTAAGTAGCCTGTCTCGATTCAAAAACTGATAATACACAGAACAAGCTCTTGCATATCTTCCAAAGAAGCACTGGCTTCGTAGTGTATGGCTTCTGGCCCATCTTCGCAAACCAAGTGTCCGATTCGCTTACTCTAGATCTCATCTACCCCTTGGCAGATTTAGTCGCGACTGAATTGCCATCTAACGGACAGTGCGAGTTATCGCTCTTGACGGAAACAATTGTATGGTTTTTTTTATTTAGGTGTACATACTTGTTGCGTGCTTATTTCACCTTTATGTTTCAGGCGTAAATCGCGTATTAAAACTTGCCTTTCTGATCTTAACGATTCTTTTATGTCATGTTCAATCTTTCCGAGTTTGTTCAGTTTATTCCAGCACATTCCACATATATACTGCCCTCTGTCATCATTTGGGTGCGACACGTTATCTATAATCTCTAGTAACAGGCCAAAAACTCCGAATCTTTCTCCAAAAATTGTATGTCTTTGTTTTTTGGTCAAAATACAGTGGCAAAGCCGACAACAAGGACCAGACTTCACTCAAACCGAACAGGTATGAATGGCGCAATTTGATTGGATGCCTTGGGAAGTCAAAGCGTGATATTTTGAAGGCTTAGAAACTCGACTAAATCTGCCAAGGGGGAGATGAGAGTAAGCGAATCGGACACTTGGCTTGCGAAGATGCTTCTGGCCATAAGCAGAGCTAATTACAAAGAGTGTCATTATACCTACGCCTGTTCCGGTCGATAAAGAGTGGGTTCACTGAGGGCTGTCAGGAAAACTTCAACACTCAAAACCAAACATTGCATTTAGGTAGCCGCAGTAAGATGGCTGATATATTGCAAAATTGGCGTAAAACATAAATAATCAATCACTTTCCAGAAGGGGATGGCTGTGAATGGAAACATGAGATCCAGACACTGTACACGTATCTTCCCCATAAGATTGATTATTTAATGTTTCACGCCATTTTGGCCATATTTCAGCCATTTCACGGCGGTTGGCTGACTGTAAAGTTTGGTTTTGAGTGTTGAAGTTTTTTCCTGACGGCCCTCACTGAGCCTACTCTTGAAACGATCTTTTGCGTGCCAAGGGGGTTGTGATTCTTGACACGGAACACCGTTTAACATCCCATCCGACGGACATAAAAGTTACAAACGTATAAAAGGTTAAAAAGTTAAACACCAACAGTTGTATTATACAATAATTCAGATTTTTGTGTAAATTTTATATTCCTGTAAAAATCATATATAAACCTATGTTAAATTTTGGTTCCCTATTGTGGCCCTATCCTAACCCCGGGGGCCACTATCTAAACAAACTTGAATCTTCACTATATAATAATGCTTCCATGTTTATTTGACAAACCCTGCACTTGCAATTCTTGAGAAAATTTTTATAGATGTTTCTCAATATAAACTTCATTCAAACGTTGCCCCCTTTTGTAGCCCTACCTTACCCCCGAGGGGCATGATCTGAACAAACTTGAATCTCCACTATATCAGGAAGCTTTGAATTCGTATAAATTTAAACTTTTCTGGCCCAGTGGTTCTTGAGATTTTTAAACGAGACCCTATTTTTTGCATTTTCGTGATTATCGCCTCTTTGATGGCGTCTGGTCCTTCATTTGAACAAAAAATGAATTCCCTTCACCTAAGGAAGATTTATACCAAGTTTATAGTTGATTTTGGCCTGGTAGTTTTGGAGAAGAAGTGAAAATGTAAAAAGTATACAGACAGACGGACAACTGATGATCAGAAAAACTCACTTGAGCTTTCAGCTCAGATGAGCTAAAATTTTATTACGTGCCTTTCCAAGTTATTTTCATATATATCCTGCAGGGCATGTGCAGCTTGCTGTGTGAATCGTCATTGGTTTCTGCTTTGAAAGAACGGCCCACTGTGTGTACATTTCTTGCTTTATGGATGCGTGGCATTTCGAGCACACGTAGCATAGGTCATGATCATCTGGTATTTTATTGACTATTATTTAGCCAATGTATTTCTCTACAAAATTTGTGTTCTTGAAAATACTGGCGAAAACATGCCATTTCTTGACTGGCATCTGTTCTACATGCATTGCTACTTTTAACAAGCGAATTCTCTATGTCGTTTAAAGTGACAGGCACGTCAATTGTATAAAAAATTCAGAAGGCATCAGGGATGCTATAGCCGAGTTGCAGGTAACATTTTCGAGGTTTTTGTCTGTGTATATGAGCCATGAGGTCGGTGGGCATATATATATATTTTTTAATAATGTAATACAGATCTTGCGAAATTAAACAACTTTTGTTCAATATGTCTTAACGAAATATCTAAGAGTAAAGAAATTCTCATTTGCGATATTAAATCGTCTATACAGGTGAGCCATAAAGCTTGCAGGACTTTATAACACGGTTAGATAAATCTAAGAAAATTCGCAATGTTTGTTTAATATGTCTCATCAAAATGTAATTAAGTACAGATTTATGAATAGCGAAACTAAATCATCCATACAGGTGAGCCAAGTGGCCCGGGGGCCTATATCTCTTGATACGGTTAGATCGATTTTGGAAAACTAAACAACTTTTGTTATATGCATACATGTTTTTTAAACAAAATGTTTTTGAGTAGTAAAGAGTTATAAATAGTGACATTAAATCATCCGTACAGGTGAGCCATGAGACCCACTGGCCTATATCTTGATACGGTTATATAAATCTAGTAAAACTATACAACGTTTGTTCAATATGTCTTAACAAATTGATTTACGAATAGCAGCACTAAATCGTCTGTACATGTGAGTTGTGAGGTCCGTGGACTTATATCTTGATATGGTTCTAGATAGATCTACATGTACATGTAGTAAAACTAAACAACATTCGTTATATATCTTTTAACTAAATGTTTTCGAGTAGAGAGTTATAAATAATGACGTTAATTTGTCCATACAGGTGAGCCATGAGGCCCGCGGGCCTTTATCTTGAAATAGTAAGATATAATCTAGTAAAACTACACAACTTTTATTTTATGTCTTCGCAAAATGTTTTGAGTAAACCTTCAATCGTCCGTACAGGTGAGCCATGA
>CAJDSM010020414.1:42478-52553 GCA_903981925.1 Ostrea lurida
GGTCCCAGGCCTCATGGCTCACCTGTACGGACGAATTGAAGGTTTACTCAAAACATTTGCGAAGACATAAAATAAGGTTGTGTAGTTTTACTAGATTATATCTTTACTAATTTCAAGATAAAGTCCCGCGGGCCTCTGCTCACCCTGGTAGTGGGACAAATTAACGTCTGAGGGTTATTTATACTCGTGCGTACTCGAAAGATTTAAGTTAAAGAGGAGTTAACGAAGGTGTTGTTTAGTTTTACTACTGTAGCAGGTGTAGATCTATCGTAGAACCATATCGAAGGAGTATAAGTCCACGGACCTCACAACTCACATGTACAGACGATTTAGTGGCTGCTATAGTTCGATTAATCAATTTGTTTAAGACATATTGAAACAAAACGTTGTATATTTTAACTAGATTTATATAACCGTATCAAATATAGGCCAAGTGGGTCTCATGGCTCAACTGTACGGATTGATTTAATGCTCACTAATATTATTAACTCATTTACTACTCAAAAAACATTTTGTTTACAATAAAACATGTATTGCATATAACAAAGTGGTTTAGTTTTCCAAAATCGATCTAACACGTATATCAGAGAGATATAGGCCCACGGGCCACTTGGCTCAACCTGTATGGATGATTTAGATTTCGCCTCTTATAATCTGTACTTATTACATTTTGATGAGACATATAAACAAACATTGCGAATTTCTTAGATTTATCTAACCGTCGTTATAAAAAGTCCCTGCAAGCTATTATGGCTCACCTGTATAGACGATTGTAGATATCGCAAAAATGAAGAATTTCTATTACTCATTAGATATTTCAGTAGGACAATTGAACAAAAGTTGTTTATTTTCGGCAAGATCTGTATTACATTATTAAAAAATTATATATATGCCACCGACCTCATGGCTCATATACACAGGGACAAGAAACTCGAAAATGTTACCTGCAACTCGGCTAGAGTAATGCAGGATTGGAGAGTGTGGTGGGTTGTGCCGTAATCATTGATCCTTTGAATTTTTTATACAATGACGTGCCTGTCACTTTAAACGACATAGAGAATTCGCTTGTTAAAGTGCAGATGCATTGTTGAACAGATTGCCAGTCAGAAAAATGGCATGTTTTCGCGCAGTATTTCAAAACACAAATTTTGTAGAGAAATAACTCTGGCTAATATAATGTCAATAAAATACCAGATGATCATGACCTATGCTACGTGTCTGCGAAATGCCACGCATACCATAAAGCCAAGAAATGTACAACAGTGGGCCGTTCTTTCAAAGGCAGAAACCATTGACGAATTCACACAGCAGCTGCACTGCCCTGCAGGATATATATGAAAATAACTTGGAAAGGCACGTAATAAAATTTGTGTCATCTGAGCTGAAAGCTCAAGTGGTTTTTCTGATCATCAGTTGTCGTCTGTCTGTATACTTTTTACATTTTCATTCTTTCTCCAAACTACCAGGCCAAAATCAACTATAAACTTGGTATAAATCTTCCATTAGGTGAAGGGAATTCAGTATTTTTTGTTCAAGATGAAGGACCAGACGCCATCAAGAGGCGATAATCACGAAAAAATGCAAAAAAAAGGGTCTCGTTTAAAAATTCTCAACGAACCAACTGGGCCAGAAAAGTTTAATTTATACGAATCTCAAAAACTTCCATGCAATATAGGGAGATTCCAAGTTTGTTCAGTCATGCCTGCGGGGGTAAGGTAGGGCTACAAAAGGGGCCAACGTTTGAATGAAGTTTATATTGAGAAACATCTATAAAAGATTTTCTCAAGAATTGCAAGTGCAGGGTTTGTCAAATAAAACAGGACAGCAGTTATTATATAGTGAAGATGATTCAAGTTTGTTTAGATAGTGGCCCCCGGGGTGATGGATAAGGTGGCACAATTAGGGAAACCAAAATTTTAAACATAGGTTTATATATGATTTTTACAGGAATGGATTTTTCAGAACATCAGGGTTCTCATTCACTCGGTGAGTAACAATATCCCAGTCTCGATTGAATCAGATAGTTGTCCAGAAACTTCATTTTCTCAAACTTTTTCGAAATTGATTAGCACTGTGACCTTGACCTTGGATGGATGTTTCCGAAAATCAATAGGGTTCTCACTCACTTGATATTTAACAAGAGGGCCAATGGCCTAGGCCCATGAGCACATCGCTCACCTGAGTGACCTTGGCCTTGGTTCAGCAGTGATTTTAAAAAGAAATTTCATCCCTTTAACCCAAGGATGATTTGCCACAAGTTTGGTTGAATTTGGCCCAAGTGGTTCTGAGAAGATTTTGCTTTATATCAACATGTAAAACTTTGATCCCCAATTGTGGCACCCTACACCCTACACCCTGGAGGCATGATCTGAACAAATTAGAATCTAATCTATATCAGGAATCTTTTAGGTAGATACTGTGTCTTCTGGTCCATTGGTTCTTGAGAAGGAGATTTTTAAATATTTTCTCTATATATTCACATGTAAAACTGATTCCCTATGGTGGCCCCACTGTAGCCCCAGGGGTCATCCGTAGAACAAACCTGAATATCCACTAAATTAGGAAGCTTTCGTATAAATTTCAGCTTTTCCGACCAAGTGTTTTTTTAAAGAAGATTTTTAAAGATTTTCCCTTTATATTCACATGTAAAACTTTGATCCCTTATTGTGGTCCTACCGTACCCCTGGAGTCATGATTTGAACAAACTTGAATCTCCGCCATATAAGAAAGCTTTCATATAAATTTCAGTTTTTCTGGCCCAGTGGTTACCTATTTTTGCATATTTTCGTAATTGGCTCCCCTTTGAAGGGGATCAGGTCCTTCATTTGAACAAACTTGAATACCCTTTACCCAAAGTTGATTTGTACCAAGTTTGGTTGAATTTAGCCCAGTGGTTCTGGAGAAGATGAAAATGTAAAAAAAAAAAATAATACGACAACGGACAAATTTTGATCAGAAAAGCTCACTTGAGCCTTCGGCTCTGGTGAAGTAATAATATTCCTAAGAGAAGTAAACTTTGGGATTCATTGCCCGGGAACCTCATGTTTTCAGATTTTTTCTGAGTTTTTTGGTCACTGTGACCTTGACCTTGGTCGGATTTTCCCGAAAATCAATAGGTTTTATTCACTTGATATGTACCAATATCCCAAAGTTTCAATGGAATCAGATGTAAACTTTTGAGTATTATCCGGAAACCTAATTGTTGACGCCCGCCTGTCCGCCATCAAATCATAGCCGAGTGTAACACGTACGTTTTTCTATTGACAATATAACGAAATACATATTACAGTACTTTTGCTTGTCCCGTCAAAATGCGTGACCTTCGTTTGACGTACATGTAGGTCCACCTGGTTGTGCTGAAAATTCCTTGTTGCTAATTCATGTTTGATCCACTGAATTAAGGTTTTAGATTTTAAGTAAATCTTGGTTTCGTCATTTTTCAGATTTAGAATATCTTCTAGTGTTGTGCCAGACGAATAAATCATGTTTATATTTTTCCTGCACGGTTACTATAATTTACATTTGTATACATGTACTCGCTATAAATTGCTATAAGAAAAGAGACCCGTGGGGGTCCGGGTTAGAATAGGTCCCCAGCATCCCCTTGCGTGTCGTAAGAGGCGACTAAATGGGGCGGTCATTCGGATGAGACCGGAAAAAACGAGGCCCCGTGTCACAGCAGGTGTGGCACGAAAAAGATCCCTCCCTGCTCGAAGGCCCAACATAGGCCTAAATTTTGCAGCCCTTCACCGGCAATGGTGACGTCTCCATATGAGTGAAAAATTCTCGAGTGTGACGTAAAACAGTAAATAATCAATCAATCAATATAAAGAAAAGAGAACTCTATTGCGAACGGCAACTCTGGTTTATGAAAAGACAGAATTATTTTCGTCAGAACTATTAATGGAGACGAAGTACTGTCGTCAATTGTATGACCGAGGTTCTCTGAATTTAGGACCTTTTAAAACGGGTTTTAAAATACATGTAAGTGATCCCAGGTCCTCATTTTCAACAACATGTATTTTAACATCACCAGTACTGATGTGTCTTACCATTACAGATAGGCTCCAAACCAGATCTGCAGGGAGATATTGTCCACACAGGATCTGCAAAATCATAAATTCTGGGTTAATGGAATACATTTTGCATAATGCAACATGGAGTATTTCCCCTATAATACAGGGACGTACAACACAATGCGGTACTTAATTGATACCAATATTAGCAGACGCGGGAATCCATCACTCAACTTAAGCTTCTCCATCATCAATTTCCCATATTTATGTCGTAATATTCCATCATTACCTACATTTGATGTGTAGTGTCTCTCAATTCAGTCGATACGCAAGAGCTTGTTCTACGTATGATCAGCTTCTGAATTGATGCAAGCTACTTACAAACAAGTTGTTGTTGCCGGGGTTTCAACAGCCGCATTTAAAGGCAGCATTTCACAAATTCTCTAGTCTCTATAACGATCTATTGCCTCCAATTGGGTACATGTAAAAATGCTGTCTGATGTGTTTCACAACAATTCTTAAACAATTCTTTATACACTTGATTTTGACTACGGATTACTACGTTTGCTGAATACATAAGCGGATTTAGAGGTGGGCTCAGTCCCCCCCCCCCCCCTTTTTTGGTGACCAAACTTAATTATAGTGTATAGAGATATATCTAAATTAGCCCTTAAAAGTAACTTCAAAAGCTCTAAAACCC
The DNA here is from genome assembly GCA_903981925.1 of Ostrea lurida. Lineage (NCBI taxonomy): Eukaryota > Metazoa > Mollusca > Bivalvia > Ostreida > Ostreidae > Ostrea > Ostrea lurida. Next base: position 47,195 of record CAJDSM010020414.1, read on the forward strand.
GAGAGCTTCCGGGGGCTTCGCCCCCCTGGGCGTGAACGTCGGCTTCATTCCAGACCTTAAGCTTATTGTCTCCTCTTTCTACGAATCGCCCCCTCCCCCTTTTCGACAAATCCTGGATCCGCCACTATGTCGGGAATACCTTGATAGAATTAATGACTTAATCAAAATTTTTTTATCAACATTGCTGCGTAAAAGAGCAGGACGCTGAAATCCTATACAAATTATGAATACTTTTGTTTTCGGTTTACATATTAGCAGCAGAAATATCGGGCTTTCTTTGTTCTTCTTTTTCACGCGAAGTATAAATATATAAATTCCCAAATGGTGTTTTTTTTTTAAATTGAACTCTTTATTGTTACAGTACTTAAAAAACGAACTTCACATGATTCATTCTTGCATTCAAGATTTTACAATTTTGATTTACTAAAGTCGTCATTGACAGAGCACGTGTTGTTTGCGAAAGAATTCTCGTAAACAGCCATTCAATGCGATTGGTGATCAGTGATACCGGTGGGATGAACAGAAATCGAACTACCACTCGATGAGTAATACAGTAACCATTGCATAAAAATTTCGCACGCTCACTGATGTGAACTTTCATAATAGATAGGTTTAGAGTGTTAATTTCGATCACTCTATTGTCGACTCATTCTCTTGCACAGAGTTGACGGTCCTTTCTCTCCCTTACATCTCTGTCAACTCCCGTTTTACAAAATTCTTGTAAAAACTTTCAAAGAATAGAAAAACACTACTTGGGAGTGTTCCTTGTGAAAAGTTCATAATCAAATAACATATTTGTTATTTTTGGCTTAAAACTTTTTTTTAAAGGTTTGTTTGAGAACTCTATGTACAAAATAGTTCCCCAACATGTGCAAGAGAATGCTGTCGACTCGTGTTTAGTGTTGAACGTTCAAAATGGTTAGATTTGATGTCCAAACAACACTACATTTTAACCTGAGGCAGGCAGAGTGGCGTATACGTACACGTGGTCCGTTTGAAAACCTGACAACTGCAACACCATTTCCTTTGGTCGACATTTAAGTTCTTGATTAAGTCACAGGGGCGTAGGAGCAGGGGGGGGGGGGGGGCCAGGGGGGCACATGCCCCCCCCCCCCCACTTTCAAAAGTGGGGGACAAAAGTATGTTTTTGCCCCCCCCCCCCCACTTTTTCTCCAAATAATTTTTTTCTGCATAAAAACACATAATTTACAAGTGTGCCCCCCCCCCCACTTTTCAGTAATTTATAGAGTTTAGAGTTGTGCCCCCCCCCCCCCCCCCACTTTCAGTTTCAAAGGGCTTGGATTTTTTTTTTTTTTTTTTGCTTGTCACAAAATTTTGAAGTTTTGCCCCCCCCCCCCCCACTTTCCGTGATTTGTTTTTTTAGTTTGCCCCCCCCCCCCCCCCCACTTTCAAAAATCAGTCCTACGCCTCTGAGTCAAATGGAAGCAAAAATTAACTACAGACAATAAAACATCGTGTATTCTTATTTTCATAACCAAGATTTGACACGAGCGGTAAATTAATGCAATTATTCTCCTTGGGGATATGTTATAAAAAATTCACGACGAAATGTTTGTGCAATATTAACAGCTTATCGATTTTTTTCTCTATTTTCCATTTTTAAACAGATGCATATTACGCTCAATTATTCACTGAAACGGCAATTAAACTTTCTTGTTCCATAGTACCCTACCACAGAAACCCTCATCACTCTGTACGCTTAATAGAGAGAAATTGCTCTTGGAGTGAGATAAAGATCGAAGCTGTGAAATTTATTATCCAAATTAATCAGGAATTATAGAAACAAATATTCCTATCGGGGTGTAATTCATCCTGTTATTATTAAAGGACACTGTACCAGCAATTAAAAAAGTAGTTGAACCAATCTTCTGATAATTAAAAAATCCCACAGATTAAAACTATCAGATTCGTACTCTTAGCCGATTATACCATTATCTAAATATGCATTGTATAATGACTTGGTGTACGAAATTACAACCTTGTTAAAGGGGAAGGGGGTGAGCGGTGTCTCATCACAATATCTAGAACTTAAATAAGTAATTGTAAAACAAACACATCACTAAAATCCGTTTTCTTCCTTCACCTTTTCTTTGCAAAACAGTATTTTCAGTAAATTTCTTATTTCTATTTCAAGCGTGCATGTATGTACATGTAGTCTAAAAGATATTTTTTTTGGAAAACTATTTACCTCTCAAATAGATGACCAAAGCCGGGAATTCATAATATCGAGACTCCTTTGTTGCGTTATCCCTGACCACATACGTACATATCTTGAGTGTCGCTTGCTGGTGGGTTGATATTTTTGATCTGATGGTATCGGTCATTCTGAACTCTGCTTCATCTCCGTACGCGGTCGAAAACTCCACCACACAGTCACTAGTTTCAGTGCCGTCACTTGGCCAACTATTTACCGTCGTATTGTTCAGATTCTGAGGAATTTCCAATTTGACCATGTCCAAGCTCATGCCACGAATTGCATGAGAAAGATTTTCCACCACGAATGTTACAAAATCGACACTCTCATTCACACGCTGTAAAGACGATAGATGTAAAATAAATGTTTCTTGTATAGGTTTTTCATTTACGAACTCGTCAGTTGACGCGGTGCCTTCTACACTAAAGATGAAAGCTATAATTAATCTGTACAACTCCATTCTCGGCAATTCTAAGATCAGAAGACTGACTTTACGTTGTAAACATATCGTAGATGTTTTTTTCATATCCAAATCAATATAAATTGTTTTATCAATACGAATGAAATGGTAACAATGATGTATTGTGTTGAGTTCTGAATATCCCAGGTGTGGCAGTATCCCATATAAATGATTTATTGATGTAATGATAGGACTTCGGGAGTAAACAATTGTCTACCCCTTTTCTGCACACCTGTTATCATCAGGGTACTAGTGGTGTCATACTATTAACAATGCACAAATTATTACAAGCGAAACTCGGAAATAAAAGCTGAAGTTCGACGTCTATTCAGTATAAAATATTTATACATGTATTTCACCTGACACATTTTCAATTATGACCGCTACATTTGATTCTCACAATAAAAAATATTGATATACGGAAAAATGACAATATTTTTTTTTGCTTGGTGACGGAGCGTAAAAAACTACCACACATTATATGTCATGTAGATTAGATAATTTAGAAAATTTAACAGACAAGTTAATAAATTATAAGACAGAAATTTAAAAAAACAACCTGACATTTTATTTTAATTAACCCCCTTTCCTTTCAAGCAATGACTGTTATAGTTGAAAACATCTTTCAATTTTTTGTGACCGAAAAAGATTAAACTTTCTTGTAAATGTGGCTGTATTTTGATTTCATCCTTCTCCTTATAGCTGCCTGTGGATAAGGTTATATACCCCGGACGAATACCCCACACCGTCCTCCGTTTACTAAAGAAATATAGTNGGTTATATACCCCGGACGAATACCCCACACCCTCCTCCGTTTACTAAAGAAATATAGTGGGTTTTTTAAACTGCTCATTTTACTCATTTTGTATATGCACCAATACACATACAATTTGATGCAATGTCGAAAGCTTCATAAATGAATTGAAAGTACATGTTTATACATATACCNATACACATACAATTTGATGCAATGTCGAAAGTTTCATAAATGAATTGAATGTACATGTTTATACATGTACTAGGCCCCTGGAAAACTCGATACAGTATTTTTTTTTAAAAATATTAACTCACTCAACATTACACCAATTTTCTTTTTAAAACTGACCAACATTTACGCATTGATCAGATATATTGCCTATGCATACACATGTAATGAATATTATAAAACTAACGTACATCGAAGTCATGGAAGTAAATAATTATTTCTACACCATGCATATGAATATGTTTTGCGAAACTAAGTGGGAGGTGGATTTGCCATCATGTTGACAATTGCCCGTGTTTACGTTTCAACTTTAATGCGTCACTTTTAAAATTGGAAATGGATTAACATGCGTAATATTGAGATTACACGCAAGGAGTGAGCTAGCGCTGTAACGATTTCCGGGTAAACAAATTATCTTTATCAAATCAAGTTTTTGTTTGCGTAAAAGTCAATAAACAACACAAATATCCGCTTTTGTCTGCAAATATCTACCGGACAGTTTGTCAGATGAGGTTTGAAGTTTTACCGGATAAATTGAAAATTTACCGGAAATCTCCGGTATCGTAGTCCGGCGTCCTTTACCAACTCTGAATTATCGAGGGACAATTGAATTACATACACTCAATACAGACTACTTTATTTGGTGCACCTAACAAAAAATACTGAATTTGATACATTCAACAAGCATTCCGACAGTATTGTATAGCAATACCTAGTCCCCTACCGGTCGCAAATTAGGCTATGTAGGACGTTTCTCACCGATTTTTTGTGAGTAAAAATTGGAATTCACACAATCTTCTAAATTCAGAAATCGACAACAAAAATATTTCACTGTATGGCATTAAAGCATGTAACCCCCCCCCCCCCCCAAAAAAAAAAAACCCAGATAAAGTCTCGCCTAACGAAAAGCCCCCCCCCCCTCCTGAATACTTGCGGTTATGTTTCCCTTGCACATTGTCATGCCAATTTAAGTTCATTTACAAATTCTAATCATAAAGATTTTGAAAAAATTCCAGCACACACAAAAAAAACCCATTGTATTCAGTAAAAACTGTATTCACTTGACCTTGAGATCCTACCGGTTTCAAACTCCATTCATCATTTCTTGATTGATCCATGTCTCTTATTCTATCGGTTTTAAAGTTATATGGGTTAATGTCAAGCTCAAATCACAGGAACCGGATTTATCTGTAATAATGATATTAAGGGTCTATATAAATTAGGCGAAGTAAACAATCTGTTAAACTAATCATAGTCCCAAATACCATATATACAAAATCTAGTGTACCCGTGTCCATTCGTGACATGGTGAAAGATTCGTAACAGGCAGGGTTTCCGGTTAAATGGGTAAGTAGAAGCGAGCGATTAATATATTTTGTAAAAACAAACCAAATTGGGAGTTTTCTTATACCTAGACACTGGCCCGGAAGGCACATCTCTTAAGAAACAGAATATGCTCCATTACTGTGAATGAAAGCATTCAGTTTTTTTCAAACATGTGTGTTAATATCGAAGATACCTATAGAAAATTCGCACTGATTTTGCAATCCATAAGGAGAGTGGCTATTGAAATCGCGCCATGCTTCAACTCTTTTTCCAAGCATCCTTTAATCAAAACAACTACCAGTAGAAGTGGAGACCGCCACGTGTTCCATCTACCAAGGAAAGGATAAGAGCAAAGCAAAAACTACGCCTGTAA
>CAJDSM010020415.1:0-12375 GCA_903981925.1 Ostrea lurida
AACTCGGTGAAATGCTGTCCTTTCACAGTGTTTTTACGGAGACTGTCAGTCAGGATCTTTGCTCGTTTCATCGCCTGAAATCTGTTATTTGGTAATTTTGGTCTATTTTTCCGGAAAGGAAGAGGAGCTGTCCAGCTTCCGTCGCAGTCCTTTCGGAATTCACGATCCATGAGATCCAAGAAATCTGAGTCTTCGATTGAAAACGCAATTTTTTCATCCTTTGCGGTTTTCACAAAAATGTCAGTTGTAATTGGAATGCTTCGTAGCGTTTAATGATGCAGAACGCACAAAGGTATCTAATCCTGTTTCTTTCAGGTCCAGTACATTAGCACATGGTTCCAACAACGATGGTCGTCCGTTCCCAAAATGTGCACTTTGTTCACATTCACTGCTTCCGGTCTGAGTTCCATTGAGACAACTCTCACCAACAATCACCCAGCCAAGACGAAGACGTTGCGCATAAGGTGTGGTCCTGGGACCAAGCCGTTGGTCTAAAACATGGTGTGCCTCCGTGAGATCTCTACCAATAAGAAGCAGCGTATCACTACTATCATCCAAGTCTGGAATGAATTTAGCAATGTCCTTAAGATGAGGGTACGATCTGGCGACATCTGGTGTTGGAATCTCAGAGCGAACATTCGGAATGTTGTTACACTCTATGAGAGTAGGAAGTTTAAGGTTGGTCCTTCCGTCCAAAGACTGCACGATGAGACCTGTGGCGCGTCTCCCTTTAGTAGGTACGGAACCTGCACATGACGTAAGGACATAATCCACCGATCTACTGTTCACTTGTAGAATGTCAAGTAACTTTGATTTTGCAAGTGACCGATTGCTCTGGTCATCTATTATTGCATAAAGTTTCACAACGTTATCAGGAGATCCTTCACAGTAAACATTGACGAGAACAGTTTTAGAACAGGATTTGCTAATGCTGCTAGTGTCTTTACAAATCTGTGTGCATTTAGAGTCCACAATTTCTGCGCTTTTCTGTTGCTCCCCGCCGTGAGCTCTAGGCACTTCAAGGGTTCCTGTAGGCTGAAGTGTCACATGTAAAGCAGAAGGATTTGCTTTGTGCACTCTGGTGCACTCAATCTGTCTCTTACAGTCTCTTTGTAATGGTTAGTCGATTCGCAACATCTGAAGCAAAATGCCATTTTCTTTCAAGAATTTCCTTCTTTCTTCCAATGATTGTTCTTGAAAGCCCTACATTCATCAATGTGTGCTTTGTGTGGTGTAGAGGACACTCTTTGTCTGGTTCCTCATGAACTTCCTGCTGAGAAACTGTTTTCTTTGTTGTTACATGAAATTCTTTGTCTTGGAAGAAAGAAGTTTCTCTGTGGACGACTGAGTTCCACCATACTGAAAGCTTGGATCGTTCTTCACCCTGCTTATGTCTCTCATGAATTCTACAAACACCGGAAAAGGTGGGAAAGTCACATTGTTTCTCCTTTATAGTTTACTGCGTGGGATGTCCATTTCTCCTGAATCGAATGTGTGAAGTTTATTTATCGACAGCAGGATGCCTGCAGATGAGTCAAATACGCTAGAAGCGTCGCATACCTTTGGTCTTCCTTGAGTGCTTCTACCTCACTCAAAATATCACAGATGTCATAAAGTCTTTTATGCTTTATCAGTCAACTTCGGTATGTTCGCAAGTTTCTGCTTTAAGGCAGATTCCACCATTTCTGGAGAGCCATATCGATCATTGAACGTTCCCAATCCTATGGAGAACATCGTCTGGAATCGCTGTAATTGGCGGTTTTAATGCCTGGTGGCATGTTTGACGAATCTGGTCCTAAGAATTTAATCAACAAGTCTATTTCTTCTTCTGTAGAAACACATAATTCCTTGGTGATATTTTGGAAAGTAGTTTATTCATGCCGCAAACATCTGCTTATCATCAAAGTCCTGAGTCTGGACATCAATAGATCCTTTTTTATAAGAAGCGTGTGAATTCAGACAGTTGATTGTTCCTTCAGTTGGAGTGAACACTTTTCTCCATCATGAACACTGTTGGTATGCGTTCTACATATAGATGAAAAGTCGATAGGGTGTTGATGTGATGCTAAGTTTCCATCCTCAGATTCAGGTGTGAAATTCAGTCTACGAGCCTCTACATACTTCGCTGTCCTTTCGAGACTGTTTTCTGATTCTCTAGGTAGATCGTATATCACAGAACCTCGTTCCTCTGCTTCAAGTTCAAGCGCTCGCAGTTCCGCGTCAACTTCTGCAGCTGCCTTCTTCTCTTGTAGTAGTTTGAGTTCTGCCTCACATTCAAGTTTGGATCTCTCGATGTATGCTTTCTCCTTAGCTGCTGATAGAGTCTGTTGTTCCTCCAGCTGAGCTTTCCTCCTGAGTACTAAATTTTCTTCTTCAGCATATTTAACTCTCACTTTTGCCGCTTGAGCCTTCGCGCGTTTGAGAGTTACAACAGTGTCCACTTGTGATCCACTCGACCGAGATTTGCGAGATGCAGCGCGAGACACGAACTGACGCCGGTTTCATAGCAACTTCCTTCACATCGCTAAATATTTCAAAAAGTTTCTTCTACAACTAGAACACAAAGGCCCAATTCTTTGTTCAGTTTTCATGAAAGCCTCTAATCGATGGCGTGCCTTAGTGCTTCATTAAGATTCCTTGGTCTTGCTTGCTTAAATCGCAGTCGCATATCAGAATACGAGCTGACGCCCCCGTCGCATAAAAAACTTATCTTTTTAGCAGAGTTCCCTTCTTCCGCACCCATTCTGAAGGGACCGTGGGTATCGCCAAAATTTACAGAGACGTCTAATATGCTGTCCTAACTCTGGAATAGATCCCGAAGCTCTGTCTGCGCTCCCTGAGCTGAGTTCTGTATAAATCAACTTGATCTGGTGGAGCAAATCTATCATCCAAAGCAGATATAAGCTCATCATAGAGCTCTTATTTCCCTACCGTCAGATATGTTTCCGAGAACGCCTTGTGCACTTCCTCTAAGTGACACGGAGAGATATAGACCTTTCGTGGTGTCATCCCATTGGCACAGCTTCGCACACGCTTCAAAGTGTGATTTGTAATCTAGCCAGGATGTAGAAGCATCGTAAATCGCTGGTTTGATATTCGGAGCACTTTTACGATTTGACCATGGCTCCATAGTGTTTGTGCCCTGGAATTCTGGAAAACATGGCTCTTTACGGGTAGGTAACGATATTCCAGATTTCCTTCTGTATGTTATGTTGTCTGGTCATACAACACATCTCTCGGAGACTGTCTTTCTTCTTCGTGTAAATACGGGCTGAGATCATAATTATCCATGTCTATGTCGTCTGCGACATTTGCTCCAAATTTTACAGAATTCTCTTTGCTCACCGTGTTTTATCAAACTCTTCTCTAACAAAGTACGAGTGGTAACAACACCCGGATCGGACATAACTTGTCTATGAGGTCTGCCCATATGGTTGGGAGTGGAATGACTGTACTTGGAGAGCTCTAAATCTAATTCAGCAGTTTGCCGCTCAAGCTCTCATATCGTAGTGTCAATATCCTCAAGATTCATATTCAACGTTATAATCAAGATATTTCAATATTAGTTTGATCCCACCGCTGCCACCAAAATTTGTAGCGTGCAACCCAAGTTATTCAATATATGTAGGAAGCGGATGGGCACCCCCAGTTAACTTTCTGAGGAACTAATATTTTATTTCAATATATACATATACTGATTGGTACATAAAGTTGACTAATCTGTCTTAAATCAAGTATGTACAAATGTGATGCAGCTGGCCCTGGCTCTTCGTGGCTCTGGCTCTTCGCTCAATACGGCTCTTGGCTCAATTCGGCTCTCGCAGCTTGGCTCACTTAAAGCAATACAAGCTGTAACTGACGGCATTTTTTCAACTACTCAAATATGCACAAGTTAACACCTACCGATATAACTAATATAATAATTAAAATCTGGTAAAAATTTTCACAAAATAAACATTGCGATATTGATTGAGAGCATATCTTGAATGAGCGTTTCGAATAACCCGCCATAGCCTCAAACGCAATGACTGCCGAACATGCTGACGTCAAGGTCATACAGATTTAGAAACCGACATTAGTAAATATACATATCGATCGTTTGTTTTGAAATATTGCACTGTGCCATGAATGACTAAGAGTACTATATTTGTAACGATTATATGCAAATGTGCCACTCAAACTTTTGATTTATAATTTTCTTCGCAAATTGGCATGTTAATCTGAAACGTGTGTAACACGTGTTTCTCTTCCGTGATATTCCGAACTGGTGACCTCCGAGGTCATTGCGTCGGAGATGACGAACAGGAATGTAAGTGACGGGATGCCAGTAATTCATGAATCAATATTTTCTGTTGATTTGACGCGTTTATTGTTTCAAATCAACTCTGATTCAACGAAATTACTTATTCTCAATCACAAATATGTCACTCTACTTGTTCTTTTATTTTACAAATTATTTGCCGTCAGTTACAGCTTGTATTGCTTTAAATAGCTCCCGGCTCTTACAGCGCGGCGCGGCAAACTTCCTCCAGAGTTCGTTTACACGAAAACCAACTATTCCTAGATGAGGCTTCGACGCACAGGCACTTGACGTTTTTAAATATAATTTGAAAAAAAAAATCTTCCCGTAAACTAATAATATGACAAGGTATCTCACCGCCGCCATCTTGAATTCCTTATTTACCAGCCACATCCATTGCTATTGTCGGCAAAAAGTCACATTAATTCTTAGAATTTGACCCCTACCGTTTAGCAGCAGCTCTTGTCAAGGTCCCTTCTCTCGCATCGTCATGGTGAACTGGAAATAAAAAGTCCATTTATCGGCTGTAATCAACCGCAATTATCGTCTATCTGCTTCTCATAACCGACAAAATTCTAAAGGGTTGACGGAAGTTGACATAATAATTGGATAGCCCTTTTTTCATTGGTCGATAAAGTTAAAAATAGGTATAATTAGAAGTAAACTTGTTTTAAATAGCAAGCTAGGCAATTCGTATGGTATTCTGTTAATCTATATACACTTTACACTTAATAATTATTTTTTAAACGTCTGTAAATTTTCAATGTCTCCAACATAATCTGAAAACTTCGTGGGTTCGGAGTCGAAACAGGATGGTCGATTTGGGGGGGGGGGGGGATGTGAGCGATTCCAATGTTTGTTTGATATAGATTTACAAAATTTGCCGATGTCAGCCTATCCTAATATTGTGCCCGAGTTATATTGTTTGCAGTACAATACACTACCCTGCATTCAGTGCACCACCCAACCCCCCCCCCCCCCCCTTTTCTTCCCCCACACATCGACGAGGAATTCTCATTTGCAAAAAAAGTAGACGATAATTGACGGTTGATTACAATTGATTACAATTGCAAGTGATGTGGCTGGTAATAATGGAATTCAAGATCGGCGGCGTGGAGATACCTTGTCATCAATCTCTCTTATACAGAGTTGTCATCCTTTCAGTGAGCACTGAAAGGATCGACAACTCTGTATGAGAGATTGACCTTGTAATTATTAGTTTAGGGAAGTTTTTTTTTTCAAATATATTTTAAAACGTCAAGTCCTGTGCTTCGACGGGAGTTTGCGCGGCGCGGCTCAAATCAGCTCTTTGAATTCCAGCTCGAGTTTTGAATAATATCAATTAATTAAAACAGGAAAGGCTTGTTCAGTCACGTCTGATTTTAATTAAAGAATTACCCTTTTTTTTCTTTCTCAGCCGACCTTCTCACTCTGTTCAAAGTCTGTTGTTAAGAATGATCTCGATTCCACCGCCTCGCTTCCTTTTATACCCTTCGGTGAGACTTAACGCCACCTATCGGTATTTGTCTAAAATTCAATTCTACATGAACCGGAATATCTTTTTCCGGATCGTCTCATTATAATGAATTACTAGGTAATTCACCCGCTGCTGAGTGTCCAATAATGTGATTTACATTGAACCCAGGGGAGGGTGGTGATCTCAAGCTATACTTGGGGTACATATGGTACGGTTTAGATCTCCAAAACACCCCATTAATATAATCAATAATTTTGAAATCCATACACATTAATATATTTTCGAAACCCGTGGGGATCCGGGTTAGAATAGGTCGTCAGCATCCCCCCCCCCCCGTCATCCCCTTACGTGTCGTAAGAGGCGACTGAATGGGGCTGTTCATTCGGATGAGACCGCAGGTGTGACACGATAAAGATCCCTCCCTGCTCGAGTGCCGAGCATCCGGGCCGAGCATAGGCCTAACTTTGTAGCCATTCACCGGCATTGTGACGTCTCCATACTCGGTGAGACGTATAAAACAATAAATAATCAATCAATCATATATTTCCGTAAATTTCATAACAAAATTGCATAAAATTTACATTTCATCACAAAATTGTATAGTTGATATCCATGTGCATATTGCTGATTGTAATACCTGGCTTGTAATATAAACTTAATTCCTTTGTTTTCAGTGGTAGATCAAGTGCATTTTTTTTCCATGATAAACAAAAACTTACCATTCATTGATATTATAGGACATGTCAAATTCAGATACTCTGTGGTCTGTGTATACCAAGATATAGGAAGACCCCCAACCCTATGACTGAATTGAAGTATAACATTTCTGTTGATCTTAAGACACAGTGACAACGATGGGATGTATGGATAAATCTGATCAGTCGCAGACAACTCCTTCGTAAACAATATATTCTTCGTCAATCAAAAAAATTCCTTAGTACATGTTTCACACCTCGAACAAAAGATTTTTGCCATACCAAAATCACTTGGTACACCCTAGTCCAAGCTTCATTGGGTAGCCATACCATTGTCATGATTTATCAATGAATGGTAGGAATCAAGGACTGGACGTTCATTCTTTCTGAACAGTGTTCAATTAATTGAATTGGCTTGGCACATTACACTGAATACCCCCCCCCCCCCCAATAAAGCCAACAAAAAACTTTACCAACGGAAACAACAGATAGATATGCTGATAGACATAATAGAAATACAATTTATTTAAGATATTTACACACACACTCTCTCTCTTTTATCCTATGTATCCATTATGCCTCATCTGAACGCTGCATTGAAATAGACATATCCACCCATCAGGCATATTCAATATAACACGATTTTGATATTCATTCTACCAGCATTACCCGTGTCTGTTGGTAGTCCAACCCCACCCCCACCCAATTTCACTGATCCTTTTCAGATTGATATCCAGTAAACATAGGAAATCCTTTCTATCTTGTCCGAAAATGTCCAAAAGAACAGTATATTAAGTACTGAAACACAAAACATTTGAAAAGACATGGCAGCCACTCGAAAAATATCCTCATAATTTTTTTAATCTACTCACTTTACACCCTCACCTGCTCTGGAATACAGGTAAATTCCCCTGAGGGTCCCAATTAACAAACCCAGCCCATACAAAATTGCACCAATCAAGATAAATACTGATGTCTTGATTGAAGGATAAAATGAATGCAGAAGGGTAATAAAAAAATTAAACTGGCACCACAAAGAAGCTTGATTTCTCGTTTAAAACATGTACTAAGATGTTGTTAAACTTTTCTCTCGCCACTCGATTTGGTCCCTCGCTTCGCTCGGCACAAATCTCTTGGTACTCGAAAAAGTTTACCAACATATACTGGGAAAGTTTGGGAAAATGCTACATATAACCGAACGTGTGGAAAGACAGGGTTTGACATTTTTGTAAGCCGCAATCTTACACAATGTCTGTCCTTGAACTTTGGTAATTGTGACTGAACATGCTGGCCGTATTGGGAATCATGGGTGCAGGAGCCGAGGGAGGGGGATGGAAAGTCCAATATATGTTTTTGCCACCCCCCCCCCTCCCTTTGTCAAGAAACTTTTTTTTCTGCATCACGACACATAATTTAGAAATCCCCCTTCAGTTTTTCTATTACCTTTCTTTAATTTTATTGTCACGTTATTTTATAAGTTGCCCCCCCCCCCCACACACACACACACGATTTTTGCTTGTCGCATTACTAAAAGTTTGCCTCCCCTCCCCTCTTCAAAGACAGTCCTACGCCTAAAGAAATTATCTACGTCTCATTTGAAAGTCATGAAACATCAAACCGTCGCTACTTGAATGATCGGCCAGTGGTGGATTTAGCGGGTTCGCACCTAAAATTTATCATTAGTTTAGACTCTTTGAAAAAACGACAATTGAATTATTTTTCTTTGATTTGGAGAATTTTTATTTTATTCGTATCTCGGATCAATACACGCCGTTCCGTCACTGGTGCTAAATTTATGTTTTTCGTATATTGACAATTTTTCCTAAAATTACGCCAAATACGATGAAGATCTCTTGCCTTGTTAAACTTCAGGTAGGAACTATACCGATTGATATATAATAAATAATGTTCCGGGAACAGTGAATAAATGGATGTGCGCAAATCCGCCTTGTTAATTTAGTAATATAGATATACCTTGTTTATGTCACGTGTTCTTTAGAACCGGTTTTCGGAATAGCGAAGGCTATTATAAAGATATTTTAAAATAGCGTGTTCAATACCAAGTTTTAGGACAGACACGGGCACTTGAAACAAAAGTTAAATTTTATAGAAGTGTTTTACTGCCCGCCATAAAATGGACCGGGGCATATAGTGTTACCCCTGTTCCGTCATTCGTCATTCTGTCATTCCGTCATTCCGTCATCATTTGCGTTTTTCACCCAGTTCTTTATCTCTGCAACGGTTGCACACATTCAACTCAAATTTGGTATATGGATATATGCACGGGAATATGCAGGTTCAAGTTCCGAAGATGGTCATGTCCGATGATTTCTTTGACAGAGTTAGCCCTTCTTGAACTTAGAAAAAAATACAGAATTTTTTTCGTTTCCGTTCATGTTATCTCTGCAACCGGTTGACACAATTCAACTCAAAATTTGGTAATCTGGAATAATCACGGAGAATGATGCAGGTCAAGTTTCGACAGATGGTTCCATGGTTCCGATGAATTTTTTGACAGAGTTAAGCCCTCCTTGAACTTAGAAAAAATCAGAATCTTTTTCAGTGGTCCGTCATTATCTCGCAAACGGTGCACACATTCAACTCAAATTTGGTATATGGATATATCACGGGAATTATGCAGGTCAAGTTCTGAAGATGGTCATGGTCCGATGATTTTTGACAGAGGTTAAGCCCTCTTGAACTTGAAAAAATATCAAGAAATTTTTGCAGTTTCCGTTCATTATCTCTGCACGGTTGCACCACATTCAACTTCAAATTTCGGTATTGGATATATCACGGGAATATGCCAGGTCAAGTTCGAAGATGGTCATGGTCCGATGATTTTGACAGAGTTAGCCCTCTTCTGAACTTTAGAAAAAAATCAGAAATTTTTCGTTCCGTTCATTATCTCTGCACGTTGCACACATTCACCTCAAATTTTGGTAGTATGGTATATCACGGGAATATGGCAGGTCAGTTCGAAGATGGTCATGGTCCGATGATTTTTGACCAGAGTTAGCCCTTTGAACTTAGAAAAAAATCAGAAATTTTCGTTTCGTTCATTATCTCTGCAACGAGTTTGCCACAATTCAACTCAATTTTGGTCAAGGATCTATCACGGGAATTAGGTCAAGTCATTCGGAAGAATGGTCATGGTCCGAATGATTTCTTGACAGAGTTAGCCCTCTTTGAACTTACGAAAAAAATTCAGAAATTTTTCGTTTCCGTTCATTATCTTCTGCAACGGTGTGCACACATTCTCTCAAATTTGGTCTATGATATATCACGGGAATATGCAGGTCAAGTTCGAGATGGTCATGGGTCCGATGATTTTTGCCCAAGAGTTAGCCCCTTGAACTTAGAAAAAAATCAGATAATTTTTCGTTCCGTTCATTATCTCTGCAACGGGTTGAACACATTCAACTCAAATTGAGTAATAGTGGATATATCACGGGAATATCAGGTCAAGTTAGAAGAATGGTCTGGTCGATGATTTTTGATAGAGTTAGCCTCTTTAACTAAAAAAAAAATCAGAAATTCGTTTTCACGTATCTACATCTCTGCAACGGTTTTGCACACATTCAACTCCAAATTTGGTATATAGATATGCCACAGTCATGCATCACCCTTACCGATTTTCTTCATTAGACTTCACTATGTAGGCGGGGCAATTCGTGTCGCACGACACATCTAGTTTAAATTTAATTGTATTCCACTTATGTGTAATGTGAACATTAAATAGCTCAGCGAGTAGTTGCCCAAATTCCACACAATGTGTTGTTGTTTAATAGTATTTCAACTTTCAATTTGGAAGTACTTGAAATGGAGAACTATATCAGGAAAGCTTTTTATAGTGATTTTACCCCCCGAATAAACACTAGAACGTATTCGTGTACAAGTCTTTCTTGTTCTAAAACAAGTTATATATAGAAAAGACCCAAAAGTATATAAATTCCCGCAGAGAACAGAAAACACGTCTGTCTGTATCGCAGGCACGAGGTATAAGACAGATTTTGGGGGTTGCCCACTTCCGGCAAAAGGCAGCGGTACTCCCGGACAATCCGCCCCAGACCATCTTTTAAAGACCCAATATTCACTACATTCCCCCCCATTATTGGAGGAGGAATGTCCATTCGAAAAATCCCTTCCCATACTCTGCTTATCAATGAACCCCCAAACCTGTCCTACCAGTGTCTAAAAACAACACAAAAATCAAAATTAGACTTCCATCATATTACAATTATCATCAATGACTTCGACAAAACAAAACCATGGAGCATTCACAAGTTCACAAGGAACTAACCGCTTACCAACAGCTGGGTTATAGATAGGCAGGGTTACCCCACCCGCAACTTTGGGGCCTCTGGTTGGCGAGTTTACACTGCCTCGACGACTCATTTAAATTTTTGGTCGGCACTTCCTTGCGATGACCGAACTAGGCTGTCCCTGGTTCACTGTCCCCCTAACGCGGACCATAAAGCAACCCTCACGACCAATGAGAACTCGTGTAACCACAGCAACAAAGCCATCCTGTCTTACACGAGATCTTTGTCGGGTGGGATCTCCTCCTCGGCCGAGAGGGAACACTCGATTCCCAACCAGAACAAATCAGACACACAACCCCCGCAGCGCGGGACCACCGTTTAGTCAACGTCACATCTGACCGCACAAAGCATACTTAGTCCAGGTGCCTTGGAAACAGGCTCGTCGGCAAATAGGAAACGCCCACTGCCTCAACTACGGCTGGAAGCATCAAGTGAAAATAGACCATTTGCTCAACAGCAAAGTCTCCACCAAGCTGCGTACTCTCACCTCTCGCATGGAATGTCCACAACAGACCTCATCACAAGCCCATGCAAAAACCGACCTCCGCCTGAATAACCACTCCCCAACACAACACTGGGGTTGACACCTCATCTCCAATCTCGTCCTCAGCATCCGGAATTACAAACCTCCATGTCATGTTCAGCAGGTACGTGCGATACTATCACATCGTCCAGAGCGTCAGACCATGCCCCAACCAGACACCTAGAACCATGCCAGATGCCTTCAACCTCAGTGAAATCAATACTGCTCCAACTGGTACCGCTGCTCACTGCCACTAGCACCCACCATACCTACATCAAATCCTAACACAAGGCTTGAAGATCAATATCCAGAGTACTGCGTGCTTCAAACAGTTGGTGTCCCAGTATCAACCATTCAAAAAATCCCACAGTTACACCGAAAGTCGTACCATTTAAGGCAGCTAACACTATCTGCTGTGTTCACTAGCCACCCACACTGATGACCAACACCACCCTCAGTGCCCCCTAGCCTACCACAACAACTCTCACCTGTCCCGTAGCATCCCGGCTGTGCCACCCCGTGTTCCCGACCACTAACATCACTTCCGGCCACTGAACACCTAAACTCTGTCGACCACAAACCTTCACTGCCCACCCCCGACATACTACCACTCTCATTTCATGTGCGTCTCAACCCCATGACACACACTGTCAGTCTGATACTGCAGCACATGGAGCCACTTAAGGGTTTACGGAGCACTTGCCCCGACTAGTTTGAACTCCAGCCCTGAAGATAGGACCAATAGAAATGCATTGATTAGGGCAACTGCTTGATTCCCATCGTTACCTACTGACCCTGCTCTGCACTGAAGCCCCCCAAGGTTTACGGGCACTTGCCCCGACCTTATTTGAACTCCAGCCCTGAATATGAATGCAGCTGATATGCGCTGACTGTCCCAACCATCAGACCTACAGCCCTAACTGACATGCTAACCAATGGATACAATCTCGACCTAGACGCTGTCATACGTTTCGTCACCTGTCGAACGGTGGCGGAGTTGACCAAAACAATACCTGCATTACTTGTCTTATTTGATTCTTCCCTCCTTTTTTGGT
>CAJDSM010020419.1:9763-20672 GCA_903981925.1 Ostrea lurida
TGTTATGATCACAGGGGACGTGTCTTCCGCACTTTAATAAGAAAATAAAGTTATGAACCTGTTGTCGACAGGTTTTTGATTTATGCATCCTTTAGATAACACACCCTGCATGGAGTAGTACATCAATACTTGATCTTGATGTGATGAGCTATTTGTGAGGCTTGCTAAAACGGTGTATGATTAACCTAAACGTGTTCCACTCGTTATCAAAACGACTTCAAAGGAAATTTTAAAGCAGCTGTAACTGGCGGCAAATAATTTGTAAAAATAAAAGAACAAATAGAGGGACATACATAATTTGTGATTGAGAATATGCAATTTCATTGAATTTGATTTGAAGCAGTAAACGCGTCAACTAAGCAGAAAATGTCGATTCATGAGTCATTGTATTCGTGTTCGTAATCTCCGATGCATGGACCTCGGAGGTCACCAGTTCGGAATATCGCGGAAGAGAGGCATGTGGTACACACGTGTCAGATTAATATGCCAATTGCAAAGAAAATTCTAAATCAAAATTTATTTGAGTGGCACATTTGCTTAATAATTACTTTGTTACACTTGAAGTACTTTTAGTCATTCATGACATGATCCAATATTTCAAAACAAACGGCGGTTTCCTCCTTTCTGTAACCCTGACCACAGCTACCCGATCTGGTACCGATGTTGTAGAGTAAACCCTCTGCCACTAGAGTGAGCCTTCCCGAAAGTCTGGCTTTAGAATGAGCCTTCCCCGAAAGCTTGGCTCTAGAGTGAGCCTTCCCTGGAAGTCTGGCTCTAGAGTGAGCCTTCACCGGAAGTCTGGCTCTAGAGTGAACCTTCCGCGGAAGTCTGGCTTAGAGTGAGCCTTCACCGGAAGTCTGGCTCTTCAGACTTCCGGGGAAGGCCTCATCTAGAGCCAGACTTCCGGGTAGGCTCACTCTCCAGAGCCAGACTTCGGTGAAGGCTCACTCTAGAGCCAGACTTCGGGTAAGGCTCACTCTCAGAGCCAGACTTCCGGGTAAGCTCACTCTAGAGCCAGACTTCCGGGGAAGGCTCACTTCAAGCCAGACTTCCGCTGAAGGCTCATCTCTAAGCCAGACTTCCGCAGGAGGTTCACTCTAGAGCCAGACTTCCGGTGAAGGCTCACTCTAGAAGCCAGACTTCCAGGGAAGGCTCACTCTAGAGCCAAAGTTTGGGGAATGGCTTCTCATCTCAAAGCCAGCACTTTCGGAAGGGCTCACTCTAGTGGCAGAGGGTTTACTCTACAACATCGGTACCAGATCGGGTACTGTGGTCAGGGTTACAGAAAGGAGGAAAACCCGCCGTTTGTTTTGAATATTGGATCATGTCATGAATGACTAAAAGTACTTCAAGTGTAACAAAGTAATTATTAAGCAAAATGTGCCACTCAAATAATTTGATTTAGAATTTTCTTTGCAATTGCATATTAATCTGACACGTGGTACCACATGCCTCTCTTCCGCGATATTCCGAACTGGTGACCTCCGAGGTCCATGCATCGGAGATTACGAACACGAATACTAATGACTCATGAATCGACATTTTCTGCTTAGTTGACGCGTTTCTGCTTCAAATCAATTCAATGAAATGATATTCTCAATCACAAATTATGTATGTCCCTCTATTTGTTCTTTTATTTTTACAAATTATTTGCCGCCAGTTACAGCTGCTTTAAAATTTCCTTTGAAGTCGTTTTGATAAACGAGTGGAACACGTTTTAGGTTATTCATAACACCGTTTTAGCAAGCCTCACAAATATGCTCATCAAACATCAAAGATCAAGATATTGATTACTACTCCATGCAGGGTGTGTTATCTAAAGATGCAATAAATCAACAAACTGTCGACAACAGGTTCATAACTTTATTTTCTTATAAAGTTTCGGCAGACACGTCCCCTTGTGATCATAACATAATCATAGATACATTCACTGAATCTTTTTGCTCCTTATATTTTCCTTTGAAATTTACATTGCAGCTTTATCAGCCAATAAATGCATGTTTGTTGCAAACCAGTTGGAATCCGGTTTTTGACATGTTCACACTGGTCATTAACCAAATATGGAGCAATTCTGACGGTCAAAGGTTGATTGGTTGATCAACAATATGATATTTTAGTGCTTAAATCTAGTTTTACATGTTAGAAAGCATAAATATAAATATAAACAATAAAATCTGTTCCCTTGTAGAGTTATTGATGATGAAAGGACAACTATCATTGCAGAAAAAAATATGAAGATTTCATTATTGAAATACACCACTGATTATGGTAACGTATACTTCGCCTGATAAGTCTTGTCTGCACCGGCGATCTAGAGGGGAGGTTAACGGGGTTGCAACCCCCCCCCTTTTTTTGATTTTGTAAATAAAGAGAGGGAGGGAGGGAAGAGAGAGCGGAGGGGTTGTGATGTTGTTTTTTATTTTCCGAGATACAACTTGCTTTCAATTTAATTTTTTTCTGTACATAATTACTATTCTTGGCTATGAATAACAAGTTATAGAACTGTAGCCTGCATATTTTGACAGATTGATTTCTACAAATTCAAACAGCAGAAAACTATGAGTGCTGACTATATTCTATAGTTGAATTTTATGAAAAATCCACAGCAAGTTGAAGAGCTTATCAGATTATTAAAGAATCTTGAATGGATGAATGTGGGGAGTTTAAAGGGGTTGCTCCCCTCCCTTTGAAAATCAAAAGAAAAAGAAACAAAGAGAGGAAGAGAGAGAGAGGAGGGGGAGAGAGGAGAAGAGAGGGAAGGAGAGAGAGAGAGAGAGAGAAAGAGCAGAGAGGAGGAGCCGTAGAGAGCCAAGAGAGAGGGAGAGAGAGGCGTAAACCCTAGTTACTCGTTTTAAAAGAAATTTCAATTTGAAATTAAAAAGACAAAGCCTAATTTTCCCAAAGGTCAAGGAAATGGGACAAAGTGTCTGTCTTATTAGGTTATAGGTTCTCAATAAAATTTAACAAAAAACCGATCTAGTGAATACTCTGAATGAAACGACACAGGCGTACCAGGAGAGGGTGTAGCACATGGCCCTCCCCCCCATTTTAAAAATAAAAATGCTAAAGCGGCGGCAGAACCAATGAAAATGGCTAAAAACCTTTCAGTTTCTTGGGGGCTTCGCTCACTGGACCCCTACCAGAGACAGCCCTGGGACCCGATGGGGGTGAAAGCAGACTCAGATCCAATAAAAATCTAAAACCTTTCAGTTTCGAGGGCTTTTGCTCCCTGGAACCCAACCAGGACCAGTCCTGGAATCGATGGGGTCGACTGAAAGTGGGCGGCCCCGGCCCAATGAAAATGCTAACAGCTCCCAAGTTTCCGGGGGTTTCGCCCCTTGACCCCCGACCAGGTCGCAGTCTGGAGCACTAGGATCTATTTAAAGCGACCCTTAGATTCAACGAAATGTTTAAACCCCTCAGTTTCGGGGGCTTGCCCCTAGACCCCCAGCTAAGGCCGACCATCCTGGACCACTGATTAAGAGCCTAAAGCGGCAGACCTTTTCGCCTTAGTCTTGTGCAACCCCCCCCCCCCTCAAATGGAATTTTTACGGTTACGACCGGCTGCAACAAGTCCTCAATTTACTTTTTTTTTTCAATTAAGCCTTGGGCTTCGTCATTGGAACTCCCTGAACATGGCCGCCTCTCATCTGGACTCTTGGTGCCGCTCGCGGCCCATTCCACTGATGTCCTTTGCCTACTGATTCCCGAAGCTTGTGCTTAGTTTGATAACATGACTCACCAAAATTACTCACTCCCGGCAGGCGAAACCAAAATCATGTAACTTTGGGGACTCTGAAGAATTGTCAACACCCCCCTTTTTACAAAATTTCATCCTTTGGGGCAAATGGTGATGTATTCGCCCCCTGGGTTGTGTTTATTGATCATGACTTTATAAGTAGTCTGAAGATTTCAATGGCATATGAGACACATTCCTGATCCGTTCTTCAAATAAATGGATCGGTTACAACATTTTTTGGCACCAAGAAAATGCGTTGACAATCCTAAAACGCATGAAGAGGTTCTGGAGCATCTCTGCTAGTTTTGAATTTCTCCTCTCGGTGTCAAACGCACAAAGGTGGGTTGTTGGTGGAGGGGAAAATGGTAGTAGGGCACCAGTTTTCTAATTTATCCATTATATTCCTCAAAAAAATTCAACATAGTCATGACCCAGCACTATAAATTTCCCTTTCTTAATTAAGTGCTTATAGCACGCGTGTATTGGCGATAACAATTTTATATCGTCTATTCCAGACTAATTTGTCTGGACGATGAAATCTTGAATAATTATCAGAATGTTTTAGAGAATTGGTACAGCTTTAGCCCGACTAGACCAACCAACTTAAGGTTTAACTCCTTCCCAGGGAATGCTCGAGCCATGAAGTCCAGGCATAAGCATTATTACGAGGTGCCTAGATTTACTCAATGGACGAAGCGCCAAAAACTCAATACGCGTACTTATAAATTGGTATGATCAAAAATAGTAATACGTTGAGGGTGCTTGTTGCAGGGAAAGTAACCAGACAAGAGTTCATCTTAGAGGGAGGGGGGAGGTTGACACAAGTACTAATGCCGAACAGGTTCTGCGCTTTAAGAGAAATAGTCTCATTAAATCATGTAGTGGTCCCAGGACTGGTTCGGTCTTAGCTGCGTGGTCTACAAGTGTGGGCTGAAGCTGAGCCTCGCAGAGCTCTAACTGACGTGGCCGTTTCTCAAACTATCTCTTCGTTCGTACGGATTCTCAATCTAGCTGCGTCGCTCTCTCTTAAATCTAGACTCTCCTTCTCAGTCTGGCTCCATGGACTGAGACCTCCTGCTGCTCTCCTCGTGAGAAGAGAGTCACTACGCACGGAAAGCCTAGCAAAAGTCGTAAGTTATAATAGATAATGCGGCACACATGAACACATTTTATATGCTCATTTTTTTTTCATTAGTTTCTGGGGTCCTACGCTTTCTCTTAGTTTTCTGTGCCCTCTCGAGCTCAAGCAAGTTTATTTCCCTTTCAATGAACTTAATTAATCTCAGGTTGGGTCAACTAATACCGAGTGAGATTCCTGCAGGTTGGTCAACTTATACCGAGTGCAGATTCTCTCAGGTTGGTCCAACTAATACCAGTGAGATTCTCTCAGGTTGGTCAATTAATACCGAGTGAGATTCTCTCAGGTTGGTCACTAATACCGAGTGAGATTTCTCTGGTTGGTCAACTAATACCCAAGTGAGATTTCCCCTCCAGGTTTGGCAACTAATACGAGTGAGATTCTCTCAAAGGTTGGTCCAACTTAATACCCAGTGAGATCTCTCAGTAATAATCTCAGGTTGGCAACTAATACCGATGGAATTCTCTCAGGTTGGTCAACTAATACCAGTGAAGAATACTATCAGGTTGGTCAACTAATACCCAGTGGAGATTCTCTCAGGTTGGGTCAACTAATACCGAGTGAGATTCTCTCAGATTAGTTCAACTAATACCCCGAGTGAGATTTTCTCAGGTTGGTCAACTAATACCCAGTGAAATACTCTCGGTAATAAGGCAATCCCCAACCCTCCTTTCACAAAATTGTTGAAAATATACATGTATTCCAAAACGGCCGAGGTCCATGAACCCACAACAAACAATGTATATTCCAAAACAGCCGAGGTCATGACCCCAAAACCAAATGTATATTTCTGCTGCACATGTATTTATGCATTGAGTATTATCTTGATTGGAAAGTGTCCCAAGTGTCATCAACCACCCCCCCCCCCCTACAACACACACACACACACAAAATCTTTTCAAAATTACCGATATATTTGAAAATGATTGAGATTCACTTTAAAAAAGCAACCACAACTGTTAACATGCACAAAAAATATTTTGAAAAATATTGCAAAGTTAGCTTCTCGGGCTTATTGGCTGCTGGTAGTGGCTGCTAGCTAATTCAGCCTGGTACTTTGTGATATATCTTTTTGTTGACATGCAAATTATTTATGTGATAAGAATGCATGAGAAATAAATATTTCAGGTGCATGCCAACAATCATAAGTTTGCATGTCGACATAAAGGAGTTGTTTCTATCATGTTAAAAAGTCACAAGTGTTGATATTTGAGAATTTAACGAAAGATCCCAAGTGTAATTTATCTTGCGTGTCAAATAGTTTTGTTGCTGTTGAATACTTATTATTGCATGTCGAACATAATTATCCATGCATGTCGACATAACCTAAAGAAAAAACAGCTTCATACAGGAGGCAAGTGGCCATGTTCATGAAGCTATCTTAAGACTAAGATATGTCTCAGACTACTCCTTTAGGACACATCTTAAGTCCCTAAGTTAGTTTCTTGAAGCGTCCTAACTTACGATACATCTTAAAATTTCGTAAAGTTAAGACATCCTAAACCTGTCTTATCTAATCCTGAGAGCAAATATGGCGGTTGTTTACCACCACTTCAGAAGGAGAAGGGGCCCATATTTACGCCCGAAACGTGTGTTTTTGGGATGTAGACAACCCCATCGCACTATTTAGAAAATGACCCAATGATATAATCGCTAAGTACACGACTGCCCGATTTGTCATATGAGTTGTGTAGAAGCGTCGATGGTGACCTTATAACGACCACATTAAGGTCACGCTCATTGTCCGTGTCGCTTCAAGCATTGCGTTTTTATGCATACGGGTAGCTTCAGGCCGTGGTAGCTGATTGTTCACAGAATTCTCTAGCCTAGTGTTTCAAGAGTGATCAAAGAATGTAACTAATTGTTTTAGTGATACTTTCCCGCTAAGTATACAAAATGCCAGCTCAACAAGAATTTAGGTAATATGATGGGAGGGTTTTCATACATTGCAGGTTTTCCGAATGTAATCGGTGCAGTAAATGGAAGCACACATCTAGAAATTAAATCAAAAACCATCTGATGATGAACACTTGTAATGTGAAATAGAAAAAAAATTAACCATTCTATTAATGTTCAAGGGGTGTTGTGATGACAAACAAAGATTCATTAACATTGTGTCAAGTGGCCAGGCAGCACACATGATTCTTTCAGTCTTGAAAAATGGTGCATTAAAAACATGTTCGAGACCGGTGTAATAGCCGCAGGGTTGGCTTTCTTGGGTGAACCGTGGTTTATCCGTTTGCGACCAAATGGCTCTGACACCCGTGATCAACCAACAACACAACGGAGGAAAGATACATAGATCACCACATCAAAAACTAAAGGAAACACAGTAGAGCGTAGTTTGGTGTGCTTAAATCTAGATTTAGATGCCTTGATACGTGGAGGAACCCTCTTTTACTCGCCCGTTGAAAGGCATGTAGAATTACGGTTTCTGTTGCGTTTTACACAACATGTGGCATCACCATGGGGTTCCTTTACCTGCAGACTGTGGTCCATGTCCCGACAGAGGAAGAATCGGACGCCCCAACTACATTGGTCCTGTGAATGACGGTTTGACTACAAGGAACAGTACTGATTAACGAAAGATTTGCTCGATAGCGGAACATTTTCATTTGAAAAAAGAAATATTCTTAAAAAATACCTGTACGAATACACCCATTTAAATATCTACGTTCTGCTTAGAAGGCTTGTGTTGTGTGTTATTATTATTATTTTTTTTTTAACTTTTTATCGAATTGAGCATATTTATATACTTTGACTATAAGTTCTTAAGCAAACAAAACAATTGAAAAACACCAACATCAAATTTAGAAGAAAAAAAAAACCATGAAAAAAGCCTGAGCAAACTTTTTGGTAATTGATACTTGATAATTATTTCAGGGTTGTGAATGTGACCCCCATACTGCTGAAGTAGACTTCGGTGTTTCTGCTGCTTTTATCACAAGTTCCGCTTTTTTAATTTCCTACGAGCTCTTGTTTGAATTTTGCAGCTATATATATACAATGATAATATCAATTCCCAGCCATTTAAAAAAGAAAACGAGCGTGATAAAATTAAACGGATACCATTTAAGAATTGGGGTACATGTAACAAGACCGCATTTGGTCAATATTCATTGTTTTGCTCTCTCTCTCTCTCATCTCTCTCTCTCTCTCTCTCTCTCTCTCTCTCTCTTCTTCTCTCTCTCTCTCTCTCCTTCTCAAGTGAACACGAGAAAGATAGCATGTGCGCTAATTTACATCTACACTTTACCTGGACAAGACCTGCGAGAAACGTGACATGTATGGGCCCGGAGACTCCGTTCAACATTCGGGAGGTTCTTCTGTATCTTCTTGCCTAAATCTAAGCCCCGGGTATCCATTCTATGGGTGTATCCCCAATGATCCCGACTACAGTTTCCTCCAAAGGGGTAAGATCCGCGGTGGAGTGGCCCCACTCCTCCTGTCTGTTATTAATTCTTTTCGTATTTTGCTGCCTTCTTCTTTGTTTCAGCATGTAGTCGTCCAACCTTTTCCGTATTTCTCAACATTTCTCATACATTTTGTCCAGTGGAGATTGCAGAATTTACCTTGGCAACATATGGAATCGCCAGACCGTAAGATTTTTTTTAATGTTTGTTGTGACAGAAGAACAGTTTGGAAAAAAGAACAACACTTTTATTTTTTTCAACTTCTTTCAGGAGAGTTTGGAGTTTCGGCCTCGGAGAAATTTGGGAGCTTCGTTTCTTGTCCCTGAATGCCATGGCTCGCTCTATATTGAACTGTAAGATACGTGTAAAATAGTTATTGAACGCACGGAAATGATTCTAAAATTGGCGCGAATAAAACGAATTAGTTGGTACCATTTGACGATCGAATAAATACGTATACAATGTGAATATTCACATCAACATACCACGTATTGTCACGACTTCAACGCTTATAGAATTCAATGGATATAAAATAATATAGGCCTACTTCAATTCAATTTTTAAAAATAATTAAAAGATCATCGCAAGTGGACTTTAATCTTTTTGATCAATGATTTTCTTCAAATAAATATTTCACAAGGAACTCACTTAACTAAGGATATCGTAACTTAGGATAGGTCTAAGACAGAATTCGGTTTACATCTTAGATATGTCTCAGACTGGTTCATAAGATATGTCTTAGATAATATCGTGGACATGTCTTAAGAGATCTTAAGGTAGGTTCATGACATGGTCCAGCATCGTACAGTCTTGTGGCTTGCAGTGGCACGTAAGAGAATGGTTTGTAAATGGCCTTTGAATCTGCCTGTTCACATAGCTTGGCGACGGGTTTTCTGTAAACCCATGCACACCAAACGGGTGCATCTGCATACCAGGAAGATGATGTTCTATAATTTGAGTGTTCTCAAGGTAATAGAGCCGTCACATTTGGCCCATTTATCTGGCCTGAAATATAGAAAAAGTGAACAGAAATAGTTTTGCGAAAGTTATAAGCCTGCATTAAATGTCAAATGCATGTAAAACTCATAATTATACTTGCCTTAGTTAGGCTTCATATCAGCATTCTCCTGCCTTTGATCAAGAACATCACTGAAGAACGTTCATCGGTAATTTACACTTCACCTCTCATCCCTAAATTTTGAATTGCGTGAGGAAAATGCTTCTTCTCATCAGCGGAACCTCATGTTTGTAATGATTCAATGCGTGAAGTGAATGAATATTAAAGAATTTCAATTTATAGACTTAGAAATTACCTGAAACTGGTCAAATAAGTAAACAAAAGAAACAGCTTCACAAGACTGGTTTTTATTATTGAAGGTATTTTAAAACAGTTTTTTACTTTTTTTTGGATGGACACTTAGGAAGACAATGGATACATAGGAAACATAAAATCATTTAACTGGATTAACCTGATACTATCCAATATTAATAAAAGGAGATGAATGTTTAAGTAGGATAGAAAGCCTCAAACTGTACATTCGTAAGAGAAAGAACTGATCTCGCCTACGGGCTCGATCAGTTCTTTCTCTCACAGAATGGTACAGTTTTCGGCTTATATCCTTTACATAATGGAAGACCCGCGCATTGTTCAATAAGTGACCGAAAAAACAAAGTGGACAGCACGGGAAATTCCTTCATAGAAATTAATAACTTTGACGAGAAATTGCTGCGTAATGTGAGAAGGACGTATGCGGCAGAAGGATCGGACAGAGCACTTTTTCCTTCTTTTTCAACGCGAAGTACAAATTTGTAAATTCTCAGAGTTTTTTGAACGGTTTGAACGGTTATGGTTTTTTCGCTAGATTGGTATAATGCGTTTTAGCGAGAAAAATCGCTACATAGGGGAAAGTGTTTCCGACCTATTGAAACTTTATCACTTTTTCAACAATCAAAAATCAATCAAATTTTAAAAAAGAAAATGATGAACCATATGTATAGATATTTAACCTAGGTTGATAATATGAGGGCACGGATCAGCAGAACGCCTCCACACTGGTTCTCTTTTCCGATCAAAAGTGAAACCAGCTAGGGACCCAAAAATTACCCGTATGGAAACCAAATAAAATGCCAATGCGAGTGATTTTTGTGATAAGGTATCTAACTAACAACAGACCACCGGGCAGTACATGTACATGTACGTACCCTAATTTGTCCCGTCTTTGTGAGGTAGCTAATTAACCACCGAAGTGCAGGAGGTATTTTAGGTGTCCAGGTTCATTCAATAAATTAGTGGTGACAATGACTCAAATAATTAATTCGTCATATTAAAAGTAATGATGAATTAATTCCAATCACATCAAAAACTAGCTGATCTCAAAGAAGAGAATTGATAATGCCGAATCGAGAACTACGAGATGTTTTATTTGAATACTACACGCGATAATCCATTAGCCTGGAAGCCACCGCTATTTTGTTTTCCTTAACTACGAAGTGTGGTAAGTATGATTTTTTGAAATTTTCTTTTCGGTACCTGCAGTCCACGTATGTTAAATTCAAGAAAATATTTGTCAATATTTTCATTTTTACGAAAAAACTTTCCACACCAATCTCGTCTCAATC
>CAJDSM010020419.1:20697-31199 GCA_903981925.1 Ostrea lurida
CGGCACCCTAAATGCTCACTCTAGAGTCAGACTTCCGGGGAAGGCCTCTCTAGAGCCAGACTTCTTTCGGGTAAGGCTCACTCTCCAGAGCCAGACCTTCCGGTGAAGGCTCACTCTAGAGCCAGACTTCCGGGTAAGGCTCACTTCTCAGAGCCAGACTTCCGGGTAAGCTCACTCTAGAGCCAGACTTCCGGGGAAGGCTCACTTCAAAGGGGGGTCTCTAGAGTGAGCCTCCCCGGAAGCCTGACTCTAGAGTGAGCCTCCCCGGAAGTCTGGCTCTAGAGTGAACCTGATTGAGACGAGATTGGTGTGGAAAGTTTTTTCGTAAAAATGAAAATATTGACAAATATTTTCTTGAATTTAACATACGTGGACTGCAGGTACCGAAAAGAAAATTTCAAAAAATCATACTTACCACACTTCGTAGTTAAGGAAAACAAAATAGCGGTGGCTTCCAGGCTAATGGATTATCGCGTGTAGTATTCAAATAAAACATCTCGTAGTTCTCGATTCGGCATTATCAATTCTCTTCTTTGAGATCAGCTAGTTTTTGATGTGATTGGAATTAATTCATCATTACTTTTAATATGACGAATTAATTATTTGAGTCATTGTCACCACTAATTTATTGAATGAACCTGGACACCTAAAATACCTCCTGCACTTCGGTGGTTAATTAGCTACCTCACAAAGACGGGACAAATTAGGGTACGTACATGTACATGTACTGCCCGGTGGTCTGTTGTTAGTTAGATACCTTATCACAAAAATCACTCGCATTGGCATTTTATTTGGTTTCCATACGGGTAATTTTTGGGTCCCTAGCTGGTTTCACTTTTGATCGGAAAAGAGAACCAGTGTGGAGGCGTTCTGCTGATCCGTGCCCTCATATTATCAACCTAGGTTAAATATCTATACATATGGTTCATCATTTTCTTTTTTAAAATTTGATTGATTTTTGATTGTTGAAAAAGTGATAAAGTTTCAATAGGTCGGAAACACTTTCCCCTATGTAGCGATTTTTCTCGCTAAAACGCATTATACCAATCTAGCGAAAAAACCATAACCGTTCAAACCGTTCAAAAAACTCTGAGAATTTACAAATTTGTACTTCGCGTTGAAAAAGAAGGAAAAAGTGCTCTGTCCGATCCTTCTGCCGCATACGTCCTTCTCACATTACGCAGCAATTTCTCGTCAAAGTTATTAATTTCTATGAAGGAATTTCCCGTGCTGTCCACTTTGTTTTTTCGGTCACTTATTGAACAATGCGCGGGTCTTCCATTATGTAAAGGATATAAGCCGAAAACTGTACCATTCTGTGAGAGAAAGAACTGATCGAGCCCGTAGGCGAGATCAGTTCTTTCTCTTACGAATGTACAGTTTGAGGCTTTCTATCCTACTTAAACATTCATCTCCTTTTATTAATATTGGATAGTATCAGGTTAATCCAGTTAAATGATTTTATGTTTCCTATGTATCCATTGTCTTCCTAAGTGTCCATCCAAAAAAAAGTAAAAAACTGTTTTAAAATACCTTCAATAATAAAAACCAGTCTTGTGAAGCTGTTTCTTTTGTTTACTTATTTGACCAGTTTCAGGTAATTTCTAAGTCTATAAATTGAAATTCTTTAATATTCATTCACTTCACGCATTGAATCATTACAAACATGAGGTTCCGCTGATGAGAAGAAGCATTTTCCTCACGCAATTCAAAATTTAGGGATGAGAGGTGAAGTGTAAATTACCGATGAACGTTCTTCAGTGATGTTCTTGATCAAAGGCAGGAGAATGCTGATATGAAGCCTAACTAAGGCAAGTATAATTATGAGTTTTACATGCATTTGACATTTAATGCAGGCTTATAACTTTCGCAAAACTATTTCTGTTCACTTTTTCTATATTTCAGGCCAGATAAATGGGCCAAATGTGACGGCTCTATTACCTTGAGAACACTCAAATTATAGAACATCATCTTCCTGGTATGCAGATGCACCCGTTTGGTGTGCATGGGTTTACAGAAAACCCGTCGCCAAGCTATGTGAACAGGCAGATTCAAAGGCCATTTACAAACCATTCTCTTACGTGCCACTGCAAGCCACAAGACTGTACGATGCTGGACCATGTCATGAACCTACCTTAAGATCTCTTAAGACATGTCCACGATATTATCTAAGACATATCTTATGAACCAGTCTGAGACATATCTAAGATGTAAACCGAATTCTGTCTTAGACCTATCCTAAGTTACGATATCCTTAGTTAAGTGAGTTCCTTGTGAAATATTTATTTGAAGAAAATCATTGATCAAAAAGATTAAAGTCCACTTGCGATGATCTTTTAATTATTTTTAAAAATTGAATTGAAGTAGGCCTATATTATTTTATATCCATTGAATTCTATAAGCGTTGAAGTCGTGACAATACGTGGTATGTTGATGTGAATATTCACATTGTATACGTATTTATTCGATCGTCAAATGGTACCAACTAATTCGTTTTATTCGCGCCAATTTTAGAATCATTTCCGTGCGTTCAATAACTATTTTACACGTATCTTACAGTTCAATATAGAGCGAGCCATGGCATTCAGGGACAAGAAACGAAGCTCCCAAATTTCTCCGAGGCCGAAACTCCAAACTCTCCTGAAAGAAGTTGAAAAAAATAAAAGTGTTGTTCTTTTTTCCAAACTGTTCTTCTGTCACAACAAACATTAAAAAAAATCTTACGGTCTGGCGATTCCATATGTTGCCAAGGTAAATTCTGCAATCTCCACTGGACAAAATGTATGAGAAATGTTGAGAAATACGGAAAAGGTTGGACGACTACATGCTGAAACAAAGAAGAAGGCAGCAAAATACGAAAAGAATTAATAACAGACAGGAGGAGTGGGGCCACTCCACCGCGGATCTTACCCCTTTGGAGGAAACTGTAGTCGGGATCATTGGGGATACACCCATAGAATGGATACCCGGGGCTTAGATTTAGGCAAGAAGATACAGAAGAACCTCCCGAATGTTGAACGGAGTCTCCGGGCCCATACATGTCACGTTTCTCGCAGGTCTTGTCCAGGTAAAGTGTAGATGTAAATTAGCGCACATGCTATCTTTCTCGTGTTCACTTGAGAAGGAGAGAGAGAGAGAGAGAAGAAGAGAGAGAGAGAGAGAGAGAGAGAGAGAGAGAGATGAGAGAGAGAGAGAGCAAAACAATGAATATTGACCAAATGCGGTCTTGTTACATGTACCCCAATTCTTAAATGGTATCCGTTTAATTTTATCACGCTCGTTTTCTTTTTTAAATGGCTGGGAATTGATATTATCATTGTATATATATAGCTGCAAAATTCAAACAAGAGCTCGTAGGAAATTAAAAAAGCGGAACTTGTGATAAAAGCAGCAGAAACACCGAAGTCTACTTCAGCAGTATGGGGGTCACATTCACAACCCTGAAATAATTATCAAGTATCAATTACCAAAAAGTTTGCTCAGGCTTTTTTCATGGTTTTTTTTTTCTTCTAAATTTGATGTTGGTGTTTTTCAATTGTTTTGTTTGCTTAAGAACTTATAGTCAAAGTATATAAATATGCTCAATTCGATAAAAAGTTAAAAAAAAAATAATAATAATAACACACAACACAAGCCTTCTAAGCAGAACGTAGATATTTAAATGGGTGTATTCGTACAGGTATTTTTTAAGAATATTTCTTTTTTCAAATGAAAATGTTCCGCTATCGAGCAAATCTTTCGTTAATCAGTACTGTTCCTTGTAGTCAAACCGTCATTCACAGGACCAATGTAGTTGGGGCGTCCGATTCTTCCTCTGTCGGGACATGGACCACAGTCTGCAGGTAAAGGAACCCCATGGTGATGCCACATGTTGTGTAAAACGCAACAGAAACCGTAATTCTACATGCCTTTCAACGGGCGAGTAAAAGAGGGTTCCTCCACGTATCAAGGCATCTAAATCTAGATTTAAGCACACCAAACTACGCTCTACTGTGTTTCCTTTAGTTTTTGATGTGGTGATCTATGTATCTTTCCTCCGTTGTGTTGTTGGTTGATCACGGGTGTCAGAGCCATTTGGTCGCAAACGGATAAACCACGGTTCACCCAAGAAAGCCAACCCTGCGGCTATTACACCGGTCTCGAACATGTTTTTAATGCACCATTTTTCAAGACTGAAAGAATCATGTGTGCTGCCTGGCCACTTGACACAATGTTAATGAATCTTTGTTTGTCATCACAACACCCCTTGAACATTAATAGAATGGTTAATTTTTTTTCTATTTCACATTACAAGTGTTCATCATCAGATGGTTTTTGATTTAATTTCTAGATGTGTGCTTCCATTTACTGCACCGATTACATTCGGAAAACCTGCAATGTATGAAAACCCTCCCATCATATTACCTAAATTCTTGTTGAGCTGGCATTTTGTATACTTAGCGGGAAAGTATCACTAAAACAATTAGTTACATTCTTTGATCACTCTTGAAACACTAGGCTAGAGAATTCTGTGAACAATCAGCTACCACGGCCTGAAGCTACCCGTATGCATAAAAACGCAATGCTTGAAGCGACACGGACAATGAGCGTGACCTTAATGTGGTCGTTATAAGGTCACCATCGACGCTTCTACACAACTCATATGACAAATCGGGCAGTCGTGTACTTAGCGATTATATCATTGGGTCATTTTCTAAATAGTGCGATGGGGTTGTCTACATCCCAAAAACACACGTTTCGGGCGTAAATATGGGCCCCTTCTCCTTCTGAAGTGGTGGTAAACAACCGCCATATTTGCTCTCAGGATTAGATAAGACAGGTTTAGGATGTCTTAACTTTACGAAATTTTAAGATGTATCGTAAGTTAGGACGCTTCAAGAAACTAACTTAGGGACTTAAGATGTGTCCTAAAGGAGTAGTCTGAGACATATCTTAGTCTTAAGATAGCTTCATGAACATGGCCACTTGCCTCCTGTATGAAGCTGTTTTTTCTTTAGGTTATGTCGACATGCATGGATAATTATGTTCGACATGCAATAATAAGTATTCAACAGCAACAAAACTATTTGACACGCAAGATAAATTACACTTGGGATCTTTCGTTAAATTCTCAAATATCAACACTTGTGACTTTTTAACATGATAGAAACAACTCCTTTATGTCGACATGCAAACTTATGATTGTTGGCATGCACCTGAAATATTTATTTCTCATGCATTCTTATCACATAAATAATTTGCATGTCAACAAAAAGATATATCACAAAGTACCAGGCTGAATTAGCTAGCAGCCACTACCAGCAGCCAATAAGCCCGAGAAGCTAACTTTGCAATATTTTTCAAAATATTTTTTGTGCATGTTAACAGTTGTGGTTGCTTTTTTAAAGTGAATCTCAATCATTTTCAAATATATCGGTAATTTTGAAAAGATTTTGTGTGTGTGTGTGTGTTGTAGGGGGGGGGGGGTGGTTGATGACACTTGGGACACTTTCCAATCAAGATAATACTCAATGCATAAATACATGTGCAGCAGAAATATACATTTGGTTTTGGGGTCATGACCTCGGCTGTTTTGGAATATACATTGTTTGTTGTGGGTTCATGGACCTCGGCCGTTTTGGAATACATGTATATTTTCAACAATTTTGTGAAAGGAGGGTTGGGGATTGCCTTATTACCGAGAGTATTTCACTGGGTATTAGTTGACCAACCTGAGAAAATCTCACTCGGGGTATTAGTTGAACTAATCTGAGAGAATCTCACTCGGTATTAGTTGACCCAACCTGAGAGAATCTCCACTGGGTATTAGTTGACCAACCTGATAGTATTCTTCACTGGTATTAGTTGACCAACCTGAGAGAATTCCATCGGTATTAGTTGCCAACCTGAGATTATTACTGAGAGATCTCACTGGGTATTAAGTTGGACCAACCTTTGAGAGAATCTCACTCGTATTAGTTGCCAAACCTGGAGGGGAAATCTCACTTGGGTATTAGTTGACCAACCAGAGAAATCTCACTCGGTATTAGTGACCAACCTGAGAGAATCTCACTCGGTATTAATTGACCAACCTGAGAGAATCTCACTGGTATTAGTTGGACCAACCTGAGAGAATCTGCACTCGGTATAAGTTGACCAACCTGCAGGAATCTCACTCGGTATTAGTTGACCCAACCTGAGATTAATTAAGTTCATTGAAAGGGAAATAAACTTGCTTGAGCTCGAGAGGGCACAGAAAACTAAGAGAAAGCGTAGGACCCCAGAAACTAATGAAAAAAAAATGAGCATATAAAATGTGTTCATGTGTGCCGCATTATCTATTATAACTTACGACTTTTGCTAGGCTTTCCGTGCGTAGTGACTCTCTTCTCACGAGGAGAGCAGCAGGAGGTCTCAGTCCATGGAGCCAGACTGAGAAGGAGAGTCTAGATTTAAGAGAGAGCGACGCAGCTAGATTGAGAATCCGTACGAACGAAGAGATAGTTTGAGAAACGGCCACGTCAGTTAGAGCTCTGCGAGGCTCAGCTTCAGCCCACACTTGTAGACCACGCAGCTAAGACCGAACCAGTCCTGGGACCACTACATGATTTAATGAGACTATTTCTCTTAAAGCGCAGAACCTGTTCGGCATTAGTACTTGTGTCAACCTCCCCCCTCCCTCTAAGATGAACTCTTGTCTGGTTACTTTCCCTGCAACAAGCACCCTCAACGTATTACTATTTTTGATCATACCAATTTATAAGTACGCGTATTGAGTTTTTGGCGCTTCGTCCATTGAGTAAATCTAGGCACCTCGTAATAATGCTTATGCCTGGACTTCATGGCTCGAGCATTCCCTGGGAAGGAGTTAAACCTTAAGTTGGTTGGTCTAGTCGGGCTAAAGCTGTACCAATTCTCTAAAACATTCTGATAATTATTCAAGATTTCATCGTCCAGACAAATTAGTCTGGAATAGACGATATAAAATTGTTATCGCCAATACACGCGTGCTATAAGCACTTAATTAAGAAAGGGAAATTTATAGTGCTGGGTCATGACTATGTTGAATTTTTTTGAGGAATATAATGGATAAATTAGAAAACTGGTGCCCTACTACCATTTTCCCCTCCACCAACAACCCACCTTTGTGCGTTTGACACCGAGAGGAGAAATTCAAAACTAGCAGAGATGCTCCAGAACCTCTTCATGCGTTTTAGGATTGTCAACGCATTTTCTTGGTGCCAAAAAATGTTGTAACCGATCCATTTATTTGAAGAACGGATCAGGAATGTGTCTCATATGCCATTGAAATCTTCAGACTACTTATAAAGTCATGATCAATAAACACAACCCAGGGGGCGAATACATCACCATT
Source organism: Ostrea lurida (assembly GCA_903981925.1). Lineage (NCBI taxonomy): Eukaryota > Metazoa > Mollusca > Bivalvia > Ostreida > Ostreidae > Ostrea > Ostrea lurida. Next base: position 28,052 of record CAJDSM010020419.1, read on the forward strand.
TGCCCCAAAGGATGAAATTTTGTAAAAAGGGGGGTGTTGACAATTCTTCAGAGTCCCCAAAGTTACATGATTTTGGTTTCGCCTGCCGGGAGTGAGTAATTTTGGTGAGTCATGTTATCAAACTAAGCACAAGCTTCGGGAATCAGTAGGCAAAGGACATCAGTGGAATGGGCCGCGAGCGGCACCAAGAGTCCAGATGAGAGGCGGCCATGTTCAGGGAGTTCCAATGACGAAGCCCAAGGCTTAATTGAAAAAAAAAAGTAAATTGAGGACTTGTTGCAGCCGGTCGTAACCGTAAAAATTCCATTTGAGGGGGGGGGGGGTTGCACAAGACTAAGGCGAAAAGGTCTGCCGCTTTAGGCTCTTAATCAGTGGTCCAGGATGGTCGGCCTTAGCTGGGGGTCTAGGGGCAAGCCCCCGAAACTGAGGGGTTTAAACATTTCGTTGAATCTAAGGGTCGCTTTAAATAGATCCTAGTGCTCCAGACTGCGACCTGGTCGGGGGTCAAGGGGCGAAACCCCCGGAAACTTGGGAGCTGTTAGCATTTTCATTGGGCCGGGGCCGCCCACTTTCAGTCGACCCCATCGATTCCAGGACTGGTCCTGGTTGGGTTCCAGGGAGCAAAAGCCCTCGAAACTGAAAGGTTTTAGATTTTTATTGGATCTGAGTCTGCTTTCACCCCCATCGGGTCCCAGGGCTGTCTCTGGTAGGGGTCCAGTGAGCGAAGCCCCCAAGAAACTGAAAGGTTTTTAGCCATTTTCATTGGTTCTGCCGCCGCTTTAGCATTTTTATTTTTAAAATGGGGGGGAGGGCCATGTGCTACACCCTCTCCTGGTACGCCTGTGTCGTTTCATTCAGAGTATTCACTAGATCGTTTTTGTTAAATTTTTATAAACCTATACCTAAGTAAGTGACAGACACTTTGTCCCTTTCCTTTGACCTTTTGGGGAAAATTAGGCTTTGTCTTTAATTCAAATTTGAAATTTCTTAAAACGTAAACAAGGTTACGCCTCCTCTCTCCCTCTCTTCTTGCTCTCTACGGTCTCGCTCCTCTCTGCTCTTTCTCTCTCTCTCATCTCTCTCCTTCCCTCTTCTCCTCTCTCCCCCTCCCTCTCTCTCTCTTCCTCTCTTTGTTTCTTTTTTTTGATGTTTCAAAGGGAGGGGAGGCAACCCCTTTAAACTCCCCACATTCATCCCATCAAGATTCTTTAAATTGGATAAGCTCTTCAACTTGCTGTGGATTTTCATAAATTTCAACTATAGAGAATATAGTCAGCACTCATTAGATTTCTTGCTGTTGAATTTGTAGAAATCAATCTGTCAAAATATGCAGGCTAAGTTCTTAACTTAGTATTCATAGCCAAGAATAGTAATTATGTACAGAAAAAAAATTAAATTGAAAGCAAGTTGTATCTCGGAAAAAAAAAACAACATACAACCCCCTCCTGCTCTCTCTTCCCTTCCCTCCCTCTCTTTATTTTACAAAATCAAAAAAAAAGGGGGGGGGTTTGCAACCCCGTTAACCTTCCCCTCTTAGATCCGCCGGTGCAGACAGACTTATAGGCGAGAGATATACGTTACCATAATAGTGGTGTATTTCAATAATGAAATCTGTCAATTTTCTTTCTGCAATGATAGTTTCCTTCATCATCAATAACTCTACAAGGGAACATTTTATTGTTACTATTTTATATTTTTATGCATTTTCTTACATGTATAAACTAGATTTAAGCACTAAAATATCATATTGTTATCAACCAATCAACCTTTGACCGTCAGGAATTGCTCCATATTTGGTTAATGACCAGTGTGAACATGTCAAAAACCGGGATCCAACTGGTTGCAACAAACATGCATTTATTGGCTGATAAAGCTGCAATGTAAATTTAAGGAATATAAGGAGCAAAAAGATTCAAGTGAATGTCATTATATTATGTTATGATCACAGGGGACGTGTCTTGCCGAAACTTTAATAAGAAAATAAAGTTATTGAACCTGTTGTCGACAGTTTGTGATTTATGCATCTTTAGATAACACACCCTGCATGGAGTAGTAATCAATACTTGATCTTTATGTGATTGAGCATTTTGTGAGGCTTGCTAAAACGGGTGTTATGGAATTGAACCTAAAACGTGTTCCACTCGTTATCAAAACGACTTCAAAGGAAATTTTAAAGCAGCTGTTAACTGGGGCAAATAATTTGTAAAAATTAAAAGAACAAATAGAGGACATACATAATTTGTGATGAAATATGCAATTTCATTTGATTGTGATTTGAAGCAGAAACGCGTCAACTAAGCAGAAAAATGTCGATTCATGAGTCATTATTATTCGTTTGTTCGTAATCCTCCGATGCATGGACCCTCGGAGGTCACCAAGTTCGGATATCGCGGAAGAGAGGCACTGTGGTACACAACGTGTCAGATATAATATCAATTGCAAAGAAAATTCTAAACTCAATTTATTTGAGTGGCACATTGCTTAATAATTACTTTGTTACACTTGAAGTACTTTATATCATTCGATGACATGATCCATATTTCAAAACAACGGCGGTTTCCTCCTTTCTGTAACACCTTGACCACAGCTACCCGATCTGTTACCGATGTTGTAGAGTAAACCCTCTGCCACTAGAGTGAGCCCAATCTGCTGAAAGATTACGCTTTCAGATCGAAAATTCACTTGTGCTCTAGGTGGGCTCCCTGGAAGTTCTGGCTTCTAGAGTGAGCCGTTTCACCGGAAGTCTGGCTCTAGAGTGAACCCGCGGAAGTCTGGCCTTAGGTGAGCCTCACGGAAGTCTGGCTCTGAAGTGGCCTTCCCCGGAAGTCTGGCTCTTAGAGTGAGCCTTACCCGGAAGTCTGGCTACTGTAGAGAGTGGAGCCACTTACCCGAAGTCTGGCTCTAGAGTGGCCTTCATCCGGAAGGTCTGGCTCTGGAGGTGAGCCTTACCCGGAAGTCTGGCTTCTAGAGTGAGCCTTCCACCGGAAGTCTGAACTTCTAGAGGTGAGCCTCCCCGGAAGCCTGACTCTAGAGTGAGCCTCCCCGGAAGTCATGCTCTAGAAGTGAACCTTTCACCGGAAGTCCTGGCTCTGAGTGAAGCCTTCCCCGGAAGTCTGGACTCTAGAGTGGAGCCATCCCCGGAAGCCTG
>CAJDSM010020420.1:7690-23369 GCA_903981925.1 Ostrea lurida
TAATTTTTAAAAGATTTTTTTAAAATCTTCATTCCCATGAAAAGTTTTCACCCCAATATTGTGGCCCTCAATCTGCTCAAAAGGGTCAAGAAACATCCACCAAACTTAAACACAATATGGATGTGCACTCAAACCAGTAAGCTAACATATCTTGTATTCTGAGAGACTAGTTAATTACCAAATATGAAAGTTCTTGTCATAAAAAGCTTAGAGAAAACATAACAGATTCCCATAAGAATGTAGATAGGTTCAATTCTTAAAAGGTAGTCAAAATCTCAATCACAAGGATGAAAAGCTTGGGTACAATGAAAGAACTTGTCTACAAGGAACATGCATATAAAATATGAGAGCCTTGTCACTCACCATTCAAAAGTTATGAGCATGGTTAAAGTTTTGGACAGATAGACAGAAGGACAAAGCAATATACCCCACAACTAAGTCATAAGGGCATAAAAAAATTTCAAATCCACGCAACTTGTACAACATTGCCTTTGGATAGGATTTAGTGTGCCCCTGCTACTTTTGGAAAGAATGTGGCTTGAATTACTTTCTTGTATATTCTCATATAAACCTTTTGATTTCCAATTGTGTCCCCACCCAAACCCTGGGGTCTCTGAATCTACTAATCTGTGTTGGAAAACTTTCATGTAAATTTCAACTTTTCTGGTTCAGTGTTCTTGTCAGAGAATATTGTCAAATGTCTCCATCCTATTTTTGCCTCTTCTTGATTATCCCCCTTTTGAAAAGAGCATAAACTTAAATTCTCTTCACTGAAGGATGATTGTTACCAAGTTTGGTTGAAATTGGCCCAGTGGCTCTGGAGAAGAAGTTAAAAATGTGAAAGGTTTATAAACAGACAGACGGGCAGACAACCGACAAATGGTAATCAGAAAAAGCTCACTCCAGCTACAAATGTAGAAATTCATATCGGAATGCTTCTGAGAAAAGCAAAGTATGTACATAGTATTTGATTCATTGAAAATGAAAACACTAAGGTTGTTTTAATTGATCAAGTTACCTCAAAGTCAGGGAACACTGGCAGAACTTCTATAGGGGTCACTCCAGGCTTGCTGTAATGCTTTGTTATCTATGACCAGACAAACCAATAAATGTTCAAAAATCAATCTGATTAGATACATATTGTAGTAGGTTTTCCTTCAAATTTCTTACAACTCTGTAAGTTAATAATTCCACGTAAATTTTTCATGTTCACTTTAAAGAGGCCTTAATCAAAACATTGTTATACAACTTTATGGAAATGAATATCTTTACCTCCTCTTTGGCTTGTTCAAATGTCTTGTCAATGGCTTGTATCTGACTAGCTCGGTCTTTGTAAATTTCTTCATCTTTCATAATCTGCTTTATCTTAAACCCCACTCTGCAATACAGATTTCACTATTCTTCAGTAAACTCTATTATGCTACTTGAAATAAACCGAAATTATTCCGTAAATTTGTGCATATAAAGTGAAATTTTCCACCAATCCAATTCAAACAAGGGACTCACAGGCCTTATCGGTCATCTGAGTATAAGTTAAACTATCACTAGCTCCAAGTGTTATGAAATCTATAATAATTTTCCTATTCTGCATATCTAAGTTAAATTCTATCATTTAGCAACATTATAGTATTTAAAGAAAAAGATGTGTTCATAAAACACAAAATGAATGCCTCTGGGAAAGCCCATACTATGAAAGACTTTACATAATATATGTTATATCAACACTATTTTGGACCCTCCCAAAGGTCAGAACAGAATTGCAAAATTCACAATTTCAGTACATTCATTTCTGTTTTTCCTATACATGCAGTTTTTAAACATTTATTCAGCAAAATTAAAGAAGTCTTTCAAATAATAAAGACAATAATCACTATATTACTTTGGTCCCACCATGCAACCAAAGCACCTATTCCATGATCATGAAAGGAGTAGGCCCACTAAGGGTGAAAATCGGCCCGTGAATGGTCAAAACTTAAAGTGAAATATTCACTAACAAACTTATTTTCTGCACAAATGATAGAATATATTAGTCAAGTGATACTCATCAGCGAGTAGGTAATTTTTTTGAGTTTTGCATTGGTGTACTAGAGATTTGTAACGCGCCCCAAACCATATGAAATCATAAAATGCCAGAATTCTGCTTAAAATCGCCATATTGTTTGTTGATATGAAAAACTGAAGACAATTTTGATATAGAGCACAGGCTTGGACAACTTTATTTTTTGTCAGTTTAAATTTATGGTCGGCCAGAAAGTTCAAAATTTTAATAGTGTCTTTTATGGTCCAAGCTTGCTCTTATCCGAATTTTACGTATTTCATCACAAAAATGGTGGTGATTTTAGCAGATTCAGTGCATTTTATGATATTCATGATGTTTGGGGCTTATATCTTAGATACAGCAATGCGAACTCAAAAATTTTACCACCCTGATGAAGTATTATACATTTAGACTATCATTTGTGCAAGAAAATCAATTTGTTTGAAAAGTTCGTTTAATTTTGGGTCCATTTTTAACAGGGCCGATTTTCACCCTTCGTGGGCTCCTCCTTTACAATTTTCAAGTAAATTATCTGCTCCTTCTAAATATCCATTTAGTTTCAATTTTGTATTAACAGCATTTAAGAAGATGCTATTTAAATGTTCTACACTACATGTATATATACCAAGTTTGGCCCAACCCTGTAGTCAGAACTTCTATCCCAAGGATCATGAGATTTATAATCTTGGATTAGGCACTCCTGCTCTATTTCACTATAGAAAAACATTTTTGAGAATAGGTAAATTTTCAACAGTTTTGCCCTGCAACTACGACGCCAGGGATGCAGGAGTTCTGAAATTTACAATTTTTGTCCCAAACAAGCTTCATACCAAATCTGAAAAGAATTGGAATGGTAGTTAAAAATGTTTGATTGTTCACATGATCGACGACGACAGACACGGATCAATTGCAATAAATCACCCGGGTCACTCAGAAAGTACAGGAGAATTTCTGGATGAAACAAAAGTAAATAAAAGCATACTTTCTCTCAGAGTTATCCGACTTCTGTGTGAATCTGTTGTACTCTGTAGATATATATTCTGTTTTACGTAACCATGATACATTGGTATTGTGATGACGGGATCTACAAAAGAAACAAACAACTGTTATTTATCACACACATGTATATCTATCTTAGATTATCTCATTTTACCATGTTATCAGCTCAGATTACTGATCCAGGCTGTCAAGTGACTTTTGGGCAAGAAAATATAGGAAAATTTGAAAAAAATAGGAATTAATGTTTTGAAATATATGGAAAATTAGGAACCATATACAACAGTGCAAGAGTATTATAAACATTAGTATTTATCAAATACACTTACGATGTAAAATGAATGATTAGTCATTACTACTTTAACAAAGATCGGCTTCTACACTCCCTTAACAAAGAATCAATCTCCATTATTTAACATTTATTTCAATATATAGCATACAATGTTTACCGTTGCAATAATTATGACCTGTTTTGATCATGAAATCTGTAATATCCTTTTAGTGTATCGTTGGTGTACAACAAAAAGATTAGTCTCGAATGCGTTGTCTCATTGATGGCCAATCTGTTTACGAGGGTCCAACCGGCGTGGACCAACCGTTTTTACGACATCTTGTGTATGGTATGGAGGGCTATAGCGGAGAATTCAGTTCCAGTTCTATACGTCTTATCAAACGACTAATGGCTAGGTGTCGGGTTGTGACTGGTGAAATCAAAACAAAGGGACTGTGCTTACTCTTTACCCGGCACAGATACCTCACCTCATTGTAGTGTGCAGCGTTACTATGTGTATGCCCAAGCTTTATTCGTATGTGATCTATATCTAATTTGAACTCGCTTACGAGAATTAGAATACTTAGTTTCTTATTCGTGTTTTGGCCTTTAACACTAGTAGAAAGAATACTGTATCGTGGTCCAAAAAAATTAGTATATTTTAGTAGGACCTAGTTCCAAAAAGTCTTGCATTGCTACTGATTTCTCTACACGGATTATTGATCACTCGTTCTTTTCAGTAAGAACAAAAATGGATATATCGGTAATTCTTTAATTAAGTCTATGATACTGACAGTTAAAAGTATTTAGAATACATGTGATACCCACAATCCTTTGTTGTGTAAAGTTATTTACAAGAAAAAATAATAAGTAATGACCACGTCATGTTTTTTCCTATCTATTTTAAATAATCTTATTTGAGAAATTATTAATCCTAGTCATTGTAATCTTTAAGCTTGAACTTTCACTGCAAAAAAAAAAATATGTAGAAGTTTATTTTTAATAATGATTATAATTGCATGAATAGCTTTCATAGTAACAAGTATCTATGCAATCGTAAAGCTTAGCTTTGCGATTATGAAGTAAATGAATGTCTTGGTTTGGCATTGATTTCTCGCTATAATAAAAAATTAATTTGTGAAGGCAGTTATGAGTAATTGGGGTTCTCGTATTAACTGTGGGCTTGTGATCTTTTATAACTTCCTTTGTAATATAGTTATGGGATTAATATTGAAATCAATTTTATCCAAATTTCTATTTGTTTTTCACTAATAATCAAGTTCTTTATAACAGTTTAGAGTCTATTTCATTTCATTGTCTAGAGAAATTATGAGTACAGAAATATGGAATCATGTTAAAAGTGTTTTAAAGAAAACTGAAATTGAGGAAACCATCTATAAAGGCAAAAGCTATTTTTTCATGATGTTATTATATATTTGCTGCTGATATATGCTTACAGTTCTTAGTTGACACCCTGAGTTGATTTAGTTTTTTGTGTCATGTGACGCTAATGTATAAAAGTATAAAGTGATCTAAAGTGGGGTAAAAGCTCTAATGAATGTTTGTCATTGTTAACTTGATTTTCGACTTTCTTATTTATTGCATTAATTTTTTATAACAATTCCAAAATCCAATAAATGTACATGAAAAATCACAACTTTATTGGCTAATAAATATAGGAAATATATGAGGATTTGCCCAATATAGAAAACTATTTCAAAGGAATCTGATATAAATCAGGACAAATTTACTGGATTGAACTTGATATCTTTGGCCTTGCGAGATATTAGTCCCAATCTTGATATTGACCACTGGATCTCTTTCCAGATATCTCTGAGCTGCATACTCAGGCTCTACTCGGTTTCTTGGAATGAGAGCTACTAAGCTCTCCTACGTCGTCTACTTACGATCATTCTATGCATTGCTCGTGTCTGCTACTAATCTACTTACTCTAGTCTTGTCTCTTGTTTCTTCTCTCACCTTTGTTGAATCTGATTCGGTGTGTTGAATTAATCCAATCCAACATAATCTTTCATCATTTCTGGATTCAGTATCTAGTACGTACATACGCAGTATCAATAACTGCGCAGTCACATTAATCAGTGTATGGAAGTACGGACAATTCACTGTGTTATCATTCTCTTTGAGAGTGGAAGACTGTTTACATGTGTCTATTATCATATGGATATTTTGAGTGATATACTTAACAAATAACAGGTGATCACTCAAAGCTGCTTGTTTTCAAAATCGTAGTTCATACCAAGTATCGCGAATGGAAATTGATAAGTTCAACTGAAACGAGGACCCATGGGCACATACTGTCGACTTTGGATGACTTGCTTAGGTAAAGAGTACGAAATGTAGCTAACTTTTAATCCCCTATAATGTCGAATACCAGCTCCACTCAAATCTCGAAGGGGGGGGGGCATATTTATAATAAACTTATAAACTTAAACTCTAAATCCATCACTCTCAAGGATTGCGTTTTTTCAAAGAATTTGGTTAAATATGAAATGGCTTGGTCTGTGTTGAAGTAAAGAAGATTTTTTACAAAAGAAGTTCAAGGGAACTATATAGTCTTCCCCTTTGCGCGGTGATAAGACTTAGCTGTGCAATAAAAACTGGTCATTTTGATGGATTTCCTTCACAACTTAACTCCTCAAAATGTTTCTCGTAGGGTTATAGATTTTTGAACACAACTCTTTGATACTTCAAAGCTGAAGTGGCTTAAGAGAATCAAATGCTATTTCTATAGGCCTCATGTAGGTTGTCCTTTTGAGGAAGGAATAGGACATTGTTTAAAGATCTGATTATCCGGCTATGCTATTATTGTAAATTTGAATCTCCTACAATTGCGGTGTATGATATATCCATCGTACCTTCCAGGGTGGGTTTACGATTTTGAAAATATAAAATAGCTTCGAAATCTCTCTCTATTAAATTTCTTGAGTGAATTCTTCAATTAATACACAATATAATTCAGACTTTCACTCATGGTTCTATTGTGAATATTCTTGGAAGAAGCAATAGAAATCTTTTTGATAGATTATAATATAGATAGGTAAAGTAGGATACACTGTAAAGTTGGATATAATGAACGGTCCCTGGTGTAAATATGGTGAAGGGACAATTAAGTAAAGGGACATTCTTTCAAAAAATATTTGCCCAAATGATAGTCTATCGTTCGCACCCCCCACCCTCTCAGTCACTGATCGATTGTTTAGAACAAACTTGAAGGTCGTCTTCAGTACTTAGAGCATCCATATAATATTATCTCAGTTCTGGCAGTCGGCGTTCTTGAGTAGGGCTGCATGCGATTAATTGAACCGGTACATTTTACACACGTGACTTACTTTGGGATTCGGTATTCGATAAAAAAAATACGTAGTGCTAATCGCGATACGTTTTGGTTCGATTAGCCCGCTCATTGCTCGGCAGAATGATATTGACTTAGGTGCTCAGAAATTTATTCTGTTAGCTATTGAGATGATTTCCTCACACTATACTTGCATTACGTTCTAGTATGGCTAAGAAAGATTATCGTTGGATTTATCTACAGAGACATAACTATAGGATAAATACTAAATTTCTGGCTTTTGAGCATTTCCAAATAACAGAGCACCGCGAGTCACAGCGCTAGATGCGCATCCATTCCGCCAACGGCGTGGAGATATGGGGGCGTTTAAATTTGATCCACGGACAAACAAAAAATACCAGTCGGGGGGGAAGTCTGAGCGTAGGAGTTCTATAATGTGCTGACTATTATTCAGAGAAACTTTTTTTTTAATTTTCATGTATTCTGCTGAGAAATCTTTTGTAATTGTTCATAGTAATTCTGCATAGGAAATCTATCTTAAAATCAAGTGAAAGTGAAAGAAAGATTGTTGATGACTTCTTAATGGAAAATAATTGCAATACATATCGGCAATAAACCTTTAAAAATATCGCAATATATCTCGCGATACGAAATTTCACCGATAGCAGCTATGTCTGAGAAGAAGATTTTAAAGATTTTCCCTATATGCGATCAATGTAAAACTTTGAATCCCTATTGCTGGACACTATCGTACTCCCGGGGGTCAAGATGATTTGAACAACTTGAATCTCTCGAGATATCATGGAAGCTTTTCATATAATTTCAGCTTTCCTGACCAGTGGTTCATTGAGAAGAAGATTTTAAAAAGATTTTTTCTAATATTAATAATCGTAACTTTGATGTCCCTATTGCTGGCCCATCGTACCTCCCGGGGGTCGATGATTTGCACAAATTTGAATTCTTCACTATATCGAGGAAGCTCCATATAATTTACTTTTTCTGGCCCAGTGGTTTTGGAAGAAGATTTTTTAAATGACTCCCCTATTTTTGATTTTGTGATTATCTCCCTTGATGAGGGCCTGGTCCTGTCATTTGAACAACTTTGAAGCCCATTTACCATGATGAATGTGTAGTTGGTTAGAATTATTTGCTCAGACAGGTTCCAAGTTTGGTTGAATTTGGCTCAGCAGTTCCCGAGAAGTCGAAAATGTCAAAAGTTAACAGACAGACAGACGACGGACAAAAGGCGATCAGAAAAACTCACTTGAGCCTTCGGCTCAGGTGAGCTTATAACTGTTTGCTGAAAAGTGTACAGAATAACAATATTTATCTACACTGCACACAGTTTTAAACAAAATAGATGAATTAACACTGAAACAAGTTCAAGAAATGAAAAGCATGTAGTGATGTTGATACAATTCTAAACCAACACATGCCTCTTTGATGAACTGATTTGACACTGATAAGAGAACAGTATGATGTGAAAAAACAATGAGGAAAAAGAAAATATTTTCAGAAAAATATTTACCTAACACAGCTCCAATACATTGTATATAATTGTCTCAATATGTTAAAAGAGTTTTGAAAAATATTCTCTTCTGACCTAATTTTCAGTTCAATGTATAATTTTCACTAAAGTTCACCTATATTAACATGTGTATACACTTGTACCATAGGTTCAAAAGCAGCCCAACAATCCGAAATCATACAGATTGGTCGGATAATGTCGATACACTCCGGATATGTCGAACTGAGTTGGCGGTCCCGGTCGTATTTACTATATAAATGATTTAAAAAAACCTCGGATATCTCGAACACGGTAATCTCGAATACTCCGGTTATCTCGAAGTATTTTTTAGTCCCAAGTACAAATTTTACCTGGTTTATGTCGAACTCGGACTAATTTTCCGGTCTGTCGAACATTCGATGAGACGTTAAATGATATACAGCTTGGGTATACATCTGCTCGGGCGCGTGCAATTAGCTGACTTTACGTAACACATATTCACAGCACACATGAAACCACGCTACAAATTCGTTGCGTGGGGTATAATGAAATAAACATTACAAACTTCAAAGTAAAAACCTGGTCAAGTAATTTAACAATTAAAAAGATATGTTTCCGTATATATTAAGGGGGCACGATATTTTTTATCGCCACTTCACACCATGTCTCAAAACGAACCAGATAAGCAATCCAAGAAGGACCCGGTCTGAAACCCGGGGGGGGGGGGGGGGGGGGGGGTAGCTGGATTATCTGGTGGTGTTAAACGGAAATTAAAAGTTCATACCATAGAAACAAAATTTCAAGCAGTAAATGATGTGAAGAAAGGTGAACGATCAAAAGCCGCCATCGCGAGAGAAATATGGTGTCCCACGCAACACGCTTTCGACATGGCTGAAAAATGTGGATGAAATCAATGATGCGTATGAAATAAGTACGTTTGGCCCAAAGCGATAGTGAGATGGTAATTCAAACAAAGTGATATTGTAAATAACTTCGGATATCTCGAACCCCGATATCTCGAACTTTTTTTCTTAGTCCCATCGAGTTCGAGATAACGAGTTCTGTACTGTATATACATTGTAGTATAGAATAAGATAATGTAACAACATGACATTCGTGATCAGAAATGTTGCACAAATAAAGAACATTACAGATGAACAAGTGCTAGTATAATGCATGATTCACTGACAACATAATTCACAACTTCAGTAATTTGAATTCTGGTACAGAGTCATTTAGGGTTTAATAAATGCCATTTATTGGGATATATTTTGATATACACCTTTTAGATCTGAGTCCATGTCTAACATGGGCTACTAAATTTCAGAATTTAGGGGCTTAGGTCATTTATAAACTGAAACTGTGAAGCGGCATACTTTATTGAGGATCCATAATTTTATGATTAATATGATTAAATCTAATATAACAAAAATAGCTCAGTACAGACCTCCAGGTTCTATTTTGTATGTGTCTGGATTAATTAGGTCGATTGTGACACCAAGATCATGCTCTGTTAGAAGGTCATATTTGTAGCTGCGTTCCAAAGATGTGGGTTTGTATTCCACAAATCTAAATAAAAATAAATCAGTTTTATTGATTAATATTAAGTTCATATATCCTTAACATCGATGGTCTGACAGGATACAAATATAGGTCTGGAACTTTGATAAATAAATACTTATGTTAATCATTTGAAATCTTTGAAATAAATAAATAAATATAAATCAGAATAAAGAGCTAGATAAACAAAGTGTAATGCTAAGGGTTATAAGGACTGTGGATATTTACCTGGTTAGTTCAGTGGTTGGAGCACCTGACTAGTAATGAAAGGGTCCTGGGTTCAATTCCCAGTCCAACCATAGATTTTCTCCTCTCTCCTATATACAACATTTGGTGCTGTTAACCACCCTTGAACTTGCAGGTTAAAGAGACCTGCCAGGGGTAAAAAGAACCTGGGTTGTTTGTTTGTCTTCGGGGGCAAAGACAAATTAAGGAAGGAAGAATGAAGTATAGTACTTAGCGCTATATTAGGACTGTGGATATCGGCTTGGGTTAGAGCACCTGACGAATATTACAGGGGTCCTAAGTTCAACTTTCAGTCTAGCCATAGATTTTCTCCTCTCTCCTTTAGGGACATACTACAAAACTCGAAAGCATACTATACCTGTTTGTTTCGAATGGATATGTTATAAATTTTGGATCAAAGGGTATATCTGGTAGTGTATTGTTGTATTTCACTCTGCATACCAACTCTGATCTAAAAGAGAGTTTGTAGTCATTTCAAATAGCATCATCTTTTTTAAAATACATACATACTCTGTATGATACTGAAGAACTGAGAAAATTCGGGAATATATCATTTTCATTTATGTCTATGTTAGGAAGTTTTGTCAAATATCAAGTCATCTAAACTACATCAAATAAAATTACCGTCTTTCTCCGCCTGGTCTTTTTCTGTCCCTGTCCTCTCTTGGTCCAGTTTGTACCGTTGGAGGCATGATTAGAATTCTTTTTCACTATGTTCAAAACATGGTGTGGTATGGCTAATCACCCAATAATGATAGTAAATAGCACTTGCAACATAATACTGCTAAATTGCATTATTCCATTTTTGTTTTCTTCAGTGATGAATATAAACTTTTTGATTTATAAAAGATTGATAAATAACATAATCTATTATTAAAAAAATCATTTCAGTCTTGTAAAGTTCATTTAAACGTATTTGGATCGGGATTGAAATTTTATGTTCAAAATGGCGTCGTCGGTCGAGCACTTGCGACAAGCTGGTGGTGCTCAAGCTAATATTCAGCATCAACAGAACACAGCGGCACAACCTGTTAATCAGGCAGAATGTGATCCGATCTACCGGTTCAAATTACTGTTACCAAGATTAAAGGAGTCTTTGGTGGTATGTATATTGTCATGAAAACCAAGTCATACAGCCAGATGGATTGGTGTGCAAATAAAAAAATCAGGCATATTACCGTTATCTGCACCGCTTATTCCGTTTAGCTTTATAATTGAAGCACTGTCATGTGTTAATTGTGATGTGTTTGTCTCCAGCTATTAAAGGAAGCAAATATTCCGCTTTTGGGGTATTTCTTGTGTCAAAATGGGGAAACGTAAACTTGTATACTATAATTCTATATATAGTTATATACTGACTTTGGTAAGAATTCTTCTGTATGTTGCACACTTCTTAACTGATGCTTTGAAACCATTAGCAATGTTGTCAAGGTCATATCAAAGGTCAGACTTAGAGAAATGTCTTCTGCATTCAACAGTCAAGGTCTTAGACAAGTTGAATGGCAACCCAGCGGTTGTAATTTATCTGCCTTTCTGCAGCATGCTCCTTTAGAGCCAACTTTTACCAAGTCATGTTTGTACACCTTTTAGTTTCAAGGTCATCTAGTACTAGTTAGGGACAGTTCAGGTCAAAGGCCAGAGACAGTTAGCTCATTTTTGGAAACTGTTAATGCTAATTTGCAGTCTTTGTTTTACTGGTAGGGGAGATGCTCATATTTTGTCAGCTTTGAGAAGGTTTTCTGATCCTTGGGCACTTGTTAACAAGACTGCTTCAGATTGAAGATATAGAGATTATAGCAAATCATCTTTCTGTGTATGCAAGGTAGGGAAGAATGGAGAATGTAAGGATGACTGAAAAAATAGGGCGTGGTTTTCGCTGCTCGAAAGTGGCGACAAGAAATTTGGTCCAGTGGGAGCACTGCAATAGTGGTGTGTTGTGTTGTATATGCACATGTAACAGTAGTTAGAGATCACTCACTAGCTTTAACTTAATCATACATTCATTTAATTATGATTTATTTCTTTTCAGAATCTAATGAAAATTGCTGGTACCTGTCTTCATCATAATTCACAACAACTTGAGGATACCACGTATGCTATTATTAACACCCTCTTTGATTTTTTGCAATGAAATTTCTCATGAAGTATTTATACAACTAAGAGATGACCCCCATTGTTTGGTTTTTTTTTAAGGGTCAAGGTCATCTGCTTGTATGAGAAATAGTTTTTCTATGCGTGTTAGAGATGGGTCATGTTATGGTATGTCTGTATGTCCATCTGCTAGCACCTTGTGGGTTGGATAAAAACAGTACTAATAGATTTGATACACTGAAGGAAGATACCTATCATTTCTCAAGGTCATATTCTTATAAACTGTATTAATCATGAAGGAATATCAGTACTGTACTGATATAGCTAAGATCATCAAACTCCATCTACCATTACCGGTAATATCACATGCCAAACATATTTTTCAAAGTCAAATTTGTGCTCTAACAGAAGTATTTTTTTCCTGTTTGATATTTTACAAAAACTTAGTAGAATAAACATTTAATTGATATTCTTTGTTATTGATTTATTGTGTGTTATAACCCATTTATCAAGGTCATTTATAAAGGTCAGTGTAATGTACGTTTTCAAAACCAAGCACCAAGTAGGGGTATACTAATGTAATTGGTTTTGTTTGGACAGTATGTACAGGTATATTATAAATTCATTATTTTTGAAAACTCTTTTGCTTTATGTTAAGTAAACTAAGATATACATTGTACACTAATAACTTATGCTATATATTATTTTACATGTATTTATGTTGTATTAAATTTGTAAGTGAAAAATACATCTAGATAGGAAAGGATTTTATTTAAAAACAGACTTTATAGTACCAGAAACAAATGTTTTGAATGTACGAGTACTTTGAATAATTTGTTTTTAATGCTTCTAGGTCAAGTGTAGAGAGTCAACTTCAGAAATTTGAAAAATCTTTGGAAGAATTCTATTCAATGTGTGATCAAGTTGAAATTAGTTTGGTAAGTTCATGATACATGTATTTCAATATTTCTTCAAATTATGATTAGTATTCTATGAATTGATATTGATAAACCATAGCAATAAATTTCCTTTGTATACTGAAATTAATTTCATTTTCTTTCTAAGAAGTTGCATTTTGGTTTTATGAATTTTGAAAAGGATCTTGTAGCTTGAATTGTGTAAAGCATTCAACAGAATACAATTTCTACTTGATTATTGTGGACCATCTTGTTTAAGTTTCTGCAGAGTAGTCATAGAAATGCTTTATATTTTGGGGATGTTATCTTTTACAGAGACTGGCCCTGGAGAATAGCCAGTTGAATGCTGACACAGTGAAGTTTAACCCTGCGTGTGTTAACATTCCCAATGAGAAGGGGGAGCTACCCTCCACCCAGAGGCTGATGCAGTATCCACAGTACCAGGCCATTGTTAGACAACAGATCCACACTGCTAAAGAACTTCATGACTTGTTATTACAATTCTCTCAGAAAATAACAGCTGCAAAGACATGAGAGAGAGAGAGAGAGAGAGAGAGAGAGAGAGAGAGAGAGAGAGAGAGAGAGAGAGAGAATTAGAAAGTGGTGATATTATAATACAATCCAATGTACAATGAATTACCATAGGGAGATCCATAGTTAATGATAATTTTCAAAGGTTATTTTTATTTTCCATTAACCCCTTTGAATGAAATTAACCTCCATTTTAGCTGCAGAACTGCATGTAGTTCTCTGAAAAATTGGGAGAGATCAGATCTGTCCCAGTATTTTTTCAGAGAGCTACAGTTCTGCTGCTATCCGTCCACTTAAGCCATAATTTATGAACTAAAACGCGTACTAAATAGCAGATACAATGAAGCTGGGGAGGCTTGATAGGTATATCATTTTGTTGGTTTTGAATAAGTTAACATAGAAGGGCTGGGAGTGCTTTTTAACTAATATAATATACACATTTAATCATCGTCGGAAACTCAAAAGAATTTTGAAGCTGGAGTGTGGTTTTTGATATTTGCCAACATTTTTATCATATTACGTACTTGCTAGAGAACAAAATTTGAATTTTTAAGCACCCCAGATACCATGCTCTGATCTTGCCAGCCACAATAAACATCAAGAAAAAGCATGCTTTCATCACATTCTGCCTGAAGTATTACTGAGTGGTGTCCTTCACAAATTATGGAATTTTCTTGATGTTCAGTTGGTGCATACATGTGCAATTTGGATGCATGGTCCTTTTTAAATGTGTAGGAAACTGAGCATGGGTGTTGCATGTATTTACAGTTGCATGAAAATATCTTCTGGTGATTGCAAGAATAAATTGGATAAGTACCTAAGTGCCAGCAATTTTTTTATGTGTGTTTTTGTTTGTTTGTATTTTACACTCCCTGCAAATGAAGTTGTTGGGGGTGAAAGGGGGGGGGGGATTAGGTTGTCCAACATCTATGGACACAATTATTATGGTTTCTGGGCTCTAAAGTATCATCTTTTCCACCTAGAGTCACCATATCGTACACTATCAATGGGACAAAGATGTTCAAACCCTATTGAATTTGGGGTCAAAAGGTCAAAGGCCAATTAAGCGCACTGGACATGGAAGTAGCAATATCGTTTCCAGACTCTAAAGTATAATCCTTTCCACCTAGAGTCGCCATATCATACATATGGACTACTTGTAGGACGAAGATGTTCCCTATCGAATTTGGGATCAAAAGGTCAAGTGTACTGGACATGGAAGTATAGCAATATGGTTTTCAGGCTCCAGAGGCTTATCCGTGACTTAATTCTAATCTCATTGGAGGTTGCACAACACAGGCGCTTGTTTTTGTAAATAAGATATGACGCCTGTCTATACAATTTGATAACACTGTATCTTATGTACGAGAAACAAGGCGCCTCTCTGATTTGTAGCAAAGTCATAGTACTGCATGTATCTTATTTACAGAAACAAGCGCCTGTGTAGCCCACAGTCAACATATTAAACCAGAACTTCCCATTTAGTGAAAAACCATAAAACTGGTTTCGAACTTAATGAAAAACATTTTCAAACCATGAACATGAATTCAAACTAGTTTTTTTTTTTTTTTTCAATCGGTAAATTACATGAGTGGTTCTAAAATGGTATTTACTGAAATTAGTGTCATCTGGCAATGTTACAAGTAGCCCGTTCCTTGATTTTCCATTTGAATTCGGTTTTAAATGGACAAAATTGATTACTTTACCCTGCTATTATATAAGATTTGATGTTTTAAGATGCGTTTTACACAAAAATGATAATAAGAAAAAAGTGAATTAACCTTTCTAGTTGATACGAATGTGTTTAGGCTCAAATTGTCAAGCACCCGTAGCCCCCAACTTTACGATTTCATCAGTAGCAGATGGGCTCGGTAATATATCTTTAAAATGGATCCATACGGAGATGATACAGAGTCAGATATTGTAGAGCAAGACCTATTCAAACCGGAATACAAAAAATACAAGAGGAAAGATAGAAAACTTGAATTGAATGACGTGATTGACTTCACCAATGAAACGAATCTGGACAAAGTAAGTATCAGTACAGCTGCTTAGAAATATTACCTTTAACCAGGGGCTGACAAATAGATTTTTAGAGCACTTGCCCATGACCAAAATTCACTTGCTCTGCCTGTGATTTTACTTGCCCTACCTTTAACAAAATTACGAAATTAAAACACAGGGGCCTCTTATCCATACTGTTCTC
>CAJDSM010020422.1:0-20226 GCA_903981925.1 Ostrea lurida
GGTAGAAAATATCCGATTTCTGATTTATTTAAATTTATTCATGAGCTCTTAAAATATAGTTCATTGGGAAGTGCACTTGGTTTCTTCCGAAAACAGATGTTTTCTATCAAAATGAAAACCCTCAGTTTAACAGCATTGTTTTTGTCCCAATTTATCCAACAATGAAAACCAGTTACATTATCTATGCAATGTAGGTATTCATCCGATAGCTAGTTTTGTACTGAAAGAGCCGGTGCCAAATATCTGGTGTAAGCAACCGTAGCTAGGGAGTTTTCAACAGCTCGACTAACATTATATTTTTACATACTACATTGCGCCAATTTTCTTTTATTCCAAACCTTTTAATTCATCACACTATAGACTTGCAGATCATAATACATTCATAGATAGAATACATTTAGATAGGACAAAATTTAGAAAATTGAATTTAAATACAGTTACGATATAAGCAGACATTTGAAGCGAACATCGTTTCCGCTTATATTGAGCAACAAAACTTCTTTTACATTGATAAGGCCTTTGAAATGCCAGGTAAGTACTTTTAAAAGTATTTCCAAAAAGAACTAATTTTAATTGATTGACCTGCAGATTTAGAGCTATGGGAAATGAGGAATTTTATTCTCAGCGTCATTAAAGGAAAGTTGTTACCGTATACAAGAAATGTGTTTACGTTCGCGGCAGTTTATTCTTTTTTCGTGTGCGTTTCCCATTATGGGTAAAGATGAAGAGGAACATGTGCCTAAGAGTTCAAAAGATTCGAGAGAGGCGAATTCTCCCATAAAAGAGGCAACTGGCGGCAAAAATCCTGGTAAGGAAGTTGCTGACAAAAGCCATACTACAAAGAATCCTGGTAAAGATTCACGAAATAAAAGGATGGCGTTGTCCGGCAGACAGTTCATTTCTCCAGTGCACGATTTTTCGGAACCTGATGTTTCAGATATTATTCCAGAGAGAAATTCTTCCTCGTATCTGTTTCGACATGAAGTCGATGCGATGTTTGGATTCGATGTTTTCAGCCTCTGACAATAAAATAATCAGCCTTCTATCAGTCAGAAGTAAAGATTTTTCGGCAAATAACGCCGACTGTAACGAATCCGCTTTAAATATAATGGCAAATGACGATGAGACATTTAGTTTAGACACTTCGTCTCCTGACAAACTCCGGTCCTGGCAGACTGAGAGTATTTCAAGTACGAGCTTTAGAAATGTACACCACGGTCTACAGTGTAAACATCACTGTTGATACACCACAGCATGGTAACATTATGGAGGATGATGAAGAGTTGGAATCTGTTACAAAATCTTGGGACAATTTGATTCACAGTGTCAAAATATTCTTGGTGTAGAGGAAAAGGCAAAGATAACGAACATTGACCAATCTCGTAAGTCCCAAAGATAAATACAAAAAACAAGAGTTGGGCAAACACGGACCCCTGGACACACCAGAGATGAGATCAAGTGTCTAGGAGGAGTATACATCCCCTGATGACAGGTCACACCCATCGTAAGCCCATTGTCTTGATAAACGAAGCATTCCATAGTCAAATTAGTGTATGAAAAATGGCTTAAAAATGGCTATGAAACACTTCAGACAGTATTTGACCCAAATGGCAGGTCAAACTGGCAAACGAAATCGTTATAACGACCATAGAATTTGCGAAATGTGCCTTTGAACCTGACTTGAAATCCCTGCAGCAAAAATGTTTTTAAGTAGCTTGCCTTGATTCAAAAACTTATCATATGAAGAACAAGATCTTACCTATCGAATAAGCTGAGAGATATACACACCATATGCAGGTGATGATGGAATATTGCTACATAAATATGGGAAGTTGACGATGGAGAAGCTGAAATCGCCCTGTTTGTCATAAAGTTGAGTTGTTAGTTTGCCATTAATGTCAATGTTCAATTTTAAAACATCCTATTGACCTATTCCGTTTGACTTGAATTTTTCACTCATAACCAGACGTCACCAACAGTATGTAAAGTCCCACATATTTAGACCTATGTCTGCGCTCGGGAACGTAGCAGTGAGGGTTCAATACAGAGCCTCCTTTTGAGGTCACTTCCGAAAGGCCCGTATCTCAATTCTATATGCTGGGGTGGGGGTGAAGGAGCAACCACCACCTATGTTTACGTTGAGTGTTTGACTAACGATCTGGAGCCCGGTTACGAAGCGAACGGTCTACAACTAAGCTACCGCGGTCATAGTCAAAATCAGTTTGGAAACAAAGGTCTAACAATTGGTATGAAAACTGAACAAACACTGCACTTGTCGGGTTACATCGTACACTTGTACATGATAACAAAAATCGCAGGACTAGTGAAATTTCTTTAAATTATAAAGAATTATACTGGTGATACTGAACAAGTTATTTAAATGACAATAAATTCGTTAAATATTAAAGAAGTCACAGTGTATATACGTACTGGTGATAGCTTTTTGTTTCGTAGATACTGAGAAATAGTGTTTTAGGTAATGAGCAATTTGCAGGATTGTTGAAATTTCTACATACACTGAACGATCGACAGAGCATAAAAATCAAACAGATTTTAAACAAAATATTACACGAGTTATTCCTCTTATCCCGACCTATCTCGTTTTGTTCGGAAAATACGTAGCAGGCCAATGAAAATTCACACTTTCAATTAATCGTCATGCTTGTATTTCATATTCTCATAGTACTGTTAATTAGGGCCCCGCCGAGTATGGCGGAGCCCTATAGTAATCAGCTTTCGTCCGTCCGTCCGTCCGTCGTCACAAAACAGTTTTCGCGCGATAACTCGAAAGGGCTTGCACCATTAATATGAAACTCTAGGACAGTGTTAAATACTTAAGGTCAGCTCCCTTTCGATTTTGGAAGATTTCTAATTTCACGTTTCAGAAATATGGACTTTTTTCATGAAAAAGTCGAAAACAGTTTTGCGCGCATAACTCAAAAGGGCTTGAACCAATAATATGAAACTTGAGAATAGGGCACATCATCCTATTGAGGTCAGTTCCCTTTCGATTTTGGAAAATTTCTGAATTCACGTTTCAGAATATTGGAACTTTTATCCTAAAAAAAAATGGTGTGTTTTTCAGTTTCGTGCCAATAACTGAAAAACGCTTGAACTATCAGATTGAAACTTTTAGAAAGTGTATAACTCCATACAGGCAAGCTCCCTTTCGATTTTGAAAAATTTGATTTCCCGTTTTCGAGTTATGGAATTTTCTTGATAAAAAAGGGAAGTAACTCAAAAATGTTTGCAGAAACTTGTATGACAGTTTTGGAGAGTGTTAGAATTCTTATCCTCTTGCGACTAGTTTGTGGAGAGAATATATCAGCACTGCTGCGAGTCCATGAGATGATGTGTTTGTGTGTTTTGTGTGTGTGTGTGTGTGGTGTGTGGTGTGTGTGTTTGGTATGCAACTCTTGTGAACAAGATAAAAGAAAGGGTATTCATCAGAAGGATCATCAAAACCTTGCACACATGTTCCCATGAGAGAGGATGCACCCTATTGATTTTCAAATCAGGGTTCAAAAGGTCAGGTCTTTTATTTGACTATTGCTAAAAATCTTGTGAACACGATAGAAGCAATGGCATCAGAGGATCACTAAACCTTCCATAAATGTTACCTATGGAGAGAGGATGAACCATAATTGATTTTCAAGTTCAAGGGTCAAAAGTTAGATCACTATGAGCACGTGAACACAGTTGAAGACACAGCATCCATCAGAGGATATCAAACCTTCCAAAAATGTTGCCCATGAGAAAGTATGAAACCTACTTGATTTTTAAGGTCATTGATCAAAGGTCAGGGTCATTATTGACTATTTCTTAAAAGAATTTCTTACGAACGTGATATAAACAAGGTCAATCATCAGAGGATCACATAAACCTTCTACTACTATTATGGGTCAACCAGCGGGGCCCTCTGGTGATGTGGCACATCAATTTTTTTATTTAATTAGGATTGTCAAGTGTTGAATTGTGCTGGTCCATAAACATGCTCTGAGCAAGTACATCGAATCCAGGTTATACAAATGTCCATCAAGTCCTTGTTTGTCGTATGAGAACACTAGATAGAGCTGTCCTTGGACGAGATCACAAAAGCCGCACGATAAACACCCTTCCGGCTCAAAGCCGTAAACGTTGGGCATGCCTAAAGCTTTGCAGTCCTTCACAAAGAAATGATATCTCCATGATGGGGAAAATTCTCGAGGAATATTAAACAACCAACTAACTTCCTTTCTTTGATTTTCTTTCATATCGGCTAACACATCCCCTGAGTGTCATGTGAGGGGTGAGAGTGTGAAAAATACCTACGGATATAGATTGAAAGTTCGGCAAACACAGACCTCTGGATATACCATGGCCTGTTAGGAGTAAGCATCCTTGTCAACCGGTCACACCGCCCGTGAGCCCTATATCTAGAGCATGCAACGGAGTATTTGTAGTCTGAAAATCAGGTAATTAGACACAGTTAGACATTTAACTTCGGACATGACAAAGTCCAGACTTATTGCTACCCTTTTTATCAAAGATACAGAAAACAAAACTCAGTGTATCTGTTGGGATTTTTTTGCAGTATCTTCTAGTTCGAAGCTAAAGTTACTACAACTTGTACAATAAGAGATATAAGCTCCCAAGATAAAAAAAATATCTGTAGGAGAATGGGGATTTTTAATCATAGGAGTTTTTCTCCTATAGGATTTTTTCTCCCATAGGATAATGATAGGATTTTGATAGATAAAAAATTCCCCATTCTCCTACAGGATTTTTATCTTTAGGAGCTTACATGTACATTGTATATCTCTTAATGTACAAGTTGTAGTGACTTTAGCTTTGAACTAGAAGATACTGCAAAAAATCTCACTAGATACACGATTTGTTTACTGTATCTTTGATAAAAAGGGTAGTAAAAAGTCTGGACATTTTCAATGTCCGAAGTTAAATGTCATACTGTTATAGAACGACCTAATCGTTAGTATGAAACACGTTAGACAGCATTTTACCTATGGCAGATTGTACAGGCAGGTTATATACTTCATAATGGCTATAGAATTACGAGCTGTTGACTTTTAAAAACGCTTGTTGAAACCCTGTAAGATTATTTTTTTGTCAGTAGCCTGTCTCGATTTAACAACTGATCATATGCAGAACAAGTTCTTGTATACTGAATCATTTAAAAGGTAATAAACACCGAACTTATTTGATAAACGAGGAAAATACTACCCGATTCTACTAAATCTATTTTAGCGTGTACAAGATTCAATCCTGTGGTGCGTGAAGTATTTTGTAATTTAGTTTTTGCAATCTCAGATATACTTTAAAATTTGTGAAACACAAATTTCCCTAGCTACACATCTCCTGCTACGTAAAGCAAATCATGGTTGTCAGATCGACAGGTATTGTAAAACAACGGATTTATTATAATATTTCATCCTCGCACTGAATTGGTATAGTTAGCAGTGATACACTACGGTAGTTTGTTTGTTTCAACATCTCGGGATTTATTTTAACATGTGAATTAGTGTAGGAAAATAGCTTGCGCCATTGCAACTTAATGTTTTATGACAACTCGTGAAAGCAGTCCCTATGGTTGAAAATCAAATAAGTAAAAATACTAAATGAATCTAGTTCTTTCATGATGTTAATGCGCGAGACGAAATGACAATTTTAAAAAAAGAAAAAGGGGGGGGGGGTTAGAAAATAAAAATCTCAAACTATTGGGCCAAAATTCTGTAAATACAATCTCAGATTATTTTCTAGAAGATTATAATTATATGGTAAGACTTGCTATACGGCAAGATTAGATCTCGTGTAGGTCAGGTGAAAAGATGACAAAATCATGTCGCTAATATGCAAATGTTATATACTTTCATGTAAAATACTTGATTCTGATTGGTTGAGAAACCTTTGATAAAATACACTATCAACCGCTGAATGATGAATCAAGTGTGTCTTTACATAGTGTGTTAAACGTAACAACGGTTCACATTGCTTGGCAACGGTTGATATTCTAAAATATGTGGACAGCGTGAAATTTATGCGCATACGGATCGCCGTAGATTGTTAGATGACGCCGTTTGAGCGTTTAGTTTGTTTAAAACAACATAAATATTACATGTAGTTGAAGGTAACAATGGAAATTTTCACCCCTCGAAAAGCCATTGTCAACCGAGGCGTTAACCCATCGAAAAACCATTGTCGCAGCCTCGGTTGACAATGTTTTTCTAGGGGTGAACATTTTCTATGTTATCCCCAAATACATGCAGTATTTATATAATAGTATTTGTCGTCGGTATTTTCGTCCCGAAACAGCGAGAAGACAACAATCACACAACAATCCACCGTGAATAATCATTATATATATCTGCTTGTTAAAGCCCAAGTGCTGGATATGAGTCAAAACAACAACCAAAACAAAAAAAAAAAAAAAAAAATTATCGTAAAATTACAGCACCCCTTTCTACAGCATCTATTTCTAAGCATTAGGCGCCTGATTTCCTGTAATCGACCACACGAAACTAAATATCAGCGGGGTTTTTGTTTGTTTTTTTTGTTGTTTTGTTTTTTGTTTTTTTTGTTTTTTGTTTTGTTGTTTTGTTTTTGTTTTTGGTTTTTTTTTCTGTAAGTGTGACACCTACATGTACATTGTACATGTAGCCGCCAATCTAGATATTACGGCACTCGGTTGACGTCAGTTTGGCGCTTTTGAACTTGGAAATTCCCATGATGCAATCTGATGTTGAATGTCTATATAATGTAAGTGGTTTTAATTTCGCTGTGCTAAAAGTTTCGTGAGTTTTTATTACATTTGTATTGGTCTTAATTGCGGTGGTTTTTATTTTCGCGGAATCAAATTTCATGGTAAAACCATTTACGTATATGTGTCACACTTTTGCCAAATGGTGCGGTTGCTTAAAATCCCCGACCGCAAACATAGCGAAATTAAACCACTGCAATTATTTTCCCAGTACAGTACATGCATTTACCATTGCCAGGGCGACGAAAGGACTAAAAGCTGTCAGTTTGAATGGAGAAGATATGAAGAAACGACATTAAAGAGGTACCGAACATCTACATGTAGTTCTAATTCTCAAAAATTTATTTTGTTTATAGAAAATATGCTATTAATGATAGTTCTTGCATGTTACTTTGTTACCAATCACTAGGAATATTTATTAAATAAAACATTTAGGTTCTTATTGATAGTATTTGAGACAGCAGTTAATTGATTGTGGGAGAAGAAAAAAAGAGAGCCAGGAAAAGTGACTCAGAATCTCAGATTGGCAAACTTACGGCACTCGGAACGCTTAGCATACAGACTACAAAACTGATTGCGGTGTTTGTAGTTGTCATCTTGTCCTCTTTTACTTACCATATACTAAAGGGAAAAGACGCACATTCTCATTCTGTTATATTTTACCCTAAACCAGGAAAACGACAGCACGACGCATCAGGTNTACTAAAGGGAAAAGACGCACATTCTCATTCCGTTGTATTTTGCCCTAAACCAGGAAAACGACAACACGACGCATCAGGCCACGAAACGAAAGTAAATACAAACCATCGTCAATGCCCTTTTTCAAAATCCCTTTAATTATCAAACAGAGATTCAAAACTAAAATCAACTTTTAGGAAGAATAATGAATTACCTCAAAAGATTTATTGCATGTCAAGATTGGTTAAGTTTCACATGGATTTGCATGGCTAGTCTTAATCATCACGGAAGACAATATGGGGTTACACATCCTTCCCATACTTATTAAAGGAATCCACAAGAATCATAATTAACAATATAACACAAGTCTTGTGATAAAAAACATTGTTGAAAGACTGAGGGAAATGAGTGTTTTGTCATTATTTTCATATTCACCATGCAATTATAAATTCTGACAGAATGGTTTAATGAACACTTAATCTTCAGAAGGTTGTGGTACTCCTTTCTCACGGGTAACTTTTATTTTCTCACGAAACTGAGTCTTGTCCGCCCATTGAACCTGACAACGCAAGCTTTTACATCCGGGTGACTTGATGCTGGATTTGCGCGGTGTCACTCCATTTTGTTGGTCCATATCTGTGTGTTTTGAATTCCACAATTCTCTGAGTACTAGCTGATGAGTTTCGGAACCTGAAGGTATATGCCCCCGGTTAATGTCCATAAAGCTCCTGGACTGACCTGTGCCATTTTTAGATTTTGCGAAGGTCGTCTTTCCCACTTGAGAGGCATGGCGGTTATTGATCGAGCTATCATGGATCTCCTTACTCGCTCTGTCCTCCGAACTAGAAGATTGTCCCAATGGTCGCATGTCTTTTGTAAATTGCAATAATACTACCGGAAGCCCAGAGTGGAAAACAAATCCTTGAAGTCCAACTACCCAAAGTTACTATTCGATTCTGCGTTAATAATTCCAGAACTGAATAGTCACGCAACAGTACTATAGAGGGCATAGGCATTTCCCAAAGTCGGTGAAATGTTGAAAAATTAGGAAAACACGTCTTTATATATGAACTCCCCAAAACCCAATAAAAACAAATACAGAAACACTTATGTCAGACACCAATCTAAGTCCACAATACTAGGGAGTTTGCTTGTCGCTCCTTGTCACGCGGGAGAAAAGCGGCGTAACAGGGGGTCACGGCACAATAGTGCAGCCCGTGTTTGTTTAACATTACCTAACTATACATTGAGATGACGAGACTGTTTTCTGATCGCCTTTGTTCCTTGTGTCATCGAGAGAAAAGTATGAGATCAATAAAGGTTGGTGACTTTTAATAAAGAAGTGGGATTATGATAATTAAAAAGGTGTAGATCTCTAAGCAAAGGCCTGGTTTGTGTATCCAAGTATTTCGAACTTCAGACTTTCGACCGTTGTTAGAATTTGCATGACAGTTCCGATGCAAGGTTTATAAGCAGGCTAATTTAAAACTGAAATGCAAAATTAAAGATTACGAGATTATATTGTATAAATCTCGTATAGTCTCACTGGGTAATGTAAAATTTCCACGGATGTAACTTAAGAAGAGGCTCATTGGTCTTAAAAAGGTCACAGCTAAAGTTTCCATTAGTCCAAAANAAATTTCCACGGATGTAACTTAAGAAGAGGCCCATTGGTCTTAATAAAGGTCACCTGAGTATTATACAGCTAAAGTTTCCATTAGTCCCAAGTAGAATCTATAATTATTTACCAGCTCTGCATAATTATTTTAAAAGCCAATCTGCAGTACTAGTATTTCTAAAACATCAATACCTGCAAAAATGGCCATACTGGCCTGCAAAAGTGCCTATACTCATGAAACAAGTACATCATTATCTAACCGCCAGAGGGCGCGTTACGCAAGATTCACCGTAGCCTGTTCCTCTGGCTCCCTGACTGAAGGCAGTAGACGCGGAGCTTAGAGCATGGGGCAGGGAACCAGGCTAGATTTACCGTTGTGCGAGAAGCGTACGGAACCCTGAGTATAGAATGGCACAACATATTGCACTATATGAGTGACTATTTTGGACCTGTCTTAGACTCAGGGATCCTGACATGTACAGTTCTTGTAGACGCCTTCTCTTCGTGTTAAATATGAAGCCAGCTATAGCGCTCAAGATTATTCAACATCCGCACAAACAACGAACTGTTTAAACATCCACTTCACATGTAGCTATTGCGAGAAGTCTTGGGCTTACTCCTGAGTCAGAACCCCTACAATGGATTCAGAAAACTTGAAACTTTGGTCGAGGCCTTCCAGAATCTTCTTTTAAGTAGACGTAATCTGTTATTTATACGAAAAATTTAAATCTTTCAAGATTTTTTTTTCTAATGTATACATCTAATAAAGTTAATGCTTTCATGCGTAATTAAAACATTGGAAAGTAAAAATACACTAGAAAACAAAACACTTGTTTCTAATTTATTTACATATACCAACATATGAAAATAACAAAATCGCCTGGGATGTAGGCATGCGCAAGTAACTGTATTATTTGTTGCGAGCTACACATGGCCTTTCTGTTTAACAAATAGCTCGTATTAAATAACAATGTCATAAGTATTTAATCATATATATTTGCAAAATTTCAGAAATGCGTCGATTATAAGCTATTTTCTACAAACAATTTAAGCGTGATTTTGAATTCTACTTCCATATAAGGAGATCGCGTCACTATGACGTTTTTCCTTTTTCCGTTTATAGAACTGCCACGTTGTAGACACATCGTCTTTTTAGGCTTACATGTATTTCTCGCTGGTTGTTTACATTTTGACCGGGCAGATTTCGTCGTTCACTTTTTTACCGTTTATATATTTGATTTCCTAAAGAAATCACAGTGTAATAAAATTTAAAAGATACAGATTATGCTACTTTAATACATTGTATTATAAATTAATAATTAAATTTTGCACACGGTCTCCCTATCTGTTCTATTACAATTTTTCAGGTTTATATCCGTGTAAACCCTAATTTTATGGTTCATACTGTATAAACTGAACTTCGTACGTCACAATTCTATACGTCACAGACAAATGCAATCGGAACATCACTCGGCTTTTTCCGGAGAGGCCGTGTGATGTTCCGATTGAGACAAATGATCGATTCCTTATTGTCACAATAAGGAAGCTAAATTCCTACGACGTGAACTTTGACATTTATTTTGTTATTCAGAGCTTCGAAATCAAGTTTATGACTTCAAAATAGTCGGAAATTTAATTATAAGAAATGACTGTTATAATTTTCAAGTTTACCGGAGATTGAACTGATGTTGCCTATTTGCAAACATAATATAATCCGCTACGCGGATTATATAGTTTGCAAATAGGCAACATCAGTTCAATCTCCGGTAAACTTGAAAATTATAACAGTCATTTCATAATTATATACAAGCATTGTGTTTTCGAATACCGGTACATTGATAAGGAAATACAGGTAAGTATGATTTACTCCAGTCCAAAGAGACCAAAATGCCCAGCTCGTGAAATGAAGTGAAATTATTTATAGAATCGAAACTAATGTTAAGGAGTTAGGATATTATTGAGTAATAAATTAGAAAAAAGAAACGTCAAGAAAAAGCGTTGTGAAGAAGCTTTGGAATGTGCCTCTTGATCCAGCAAAATTCATATACAGCAAGGAAATGTGTCTTTCAAATTTTGATAAAAGTTATATTGACATACTACATGTAGTATTATCGGTTGAAATTAAATGAAACTGTCAAATCTTTGAGTTGGAGCATATAAATATACGTGTATATGATTGTTCAGTGATTTTCCGATATTTGTGTCGATTAAGAGAATTTAATTTTTTTTCTATTTGAACAAATGCATGGTCTTTCTCTTGTTTTCAGTAAACTTATTAAACATCTAATGCGTAGTTGGGTTTACCTGGCATCGTCCAATAAGTTGACAATAACTGTCCATTATCTTTCACATTGGGCAGTGCCTGTCTATTATCTTACACATTGGGCAGTACCTGTCCATTATCTTACACATTGGGCAGTATCAGTCCATTATCTTACACATTGGGCAGTATCAGTCCATTATCTTACACATTGGGCAGTATCAGTCCATTATCTTACACATTGGGCAGTATCAGTCCATTATCTTACACATTGGGCAGTATCAGTCCATTATCTTACACATTGGGCAGTATCAGTCCATTATCTTACACATTGGGCAGTATCAGTCCATTATCTTACACATTGGGCAGTATCTGTCCATTATCTTACACATTGGGCAGTACCTGTCAATTCTTTTAATAAATGGGCAGTAATTGTCAACTTACGGAATACCTACAGGTAACTTTTTAAATATAGTTGGAATATCTTCCAAATAAGAGCCTAAAATAACAAAAGATTACGTAACAAAAATGTTTTTACATTATATTAGCCCTGCCCTACAGTTGACCCTGATTTAGGGGGCTATGAATTGCAATCTGAAGAAGGTGGGTTTTGATACATCATACCGAAGTGTTGAGATGGGGGACTCTTTTCTGTTCCTTGTAAACAAGCATCTAGTGTCAGTAAAATCATAGAAGTTTATAAAATGTAATGGACATTAACAGAAAACATTACCGTATAAGCAGAATTTTTAGCGAGGATTTAATTTTGGACATTAACAGAAAACAATTATTTTATAAATATTATATTGAACCCCCCCCCCTTACTCAAACCCTCTATCCTTGATGTGAAATTCACAGCTTTGGTACCCCCCCCCCTTTTTTTTTAAAAAAACAAAATTCAATATCAGTAAAATCAAAGAAGTACATGTATGTATTTCAGTTGATAAAGACATTGCTACAGTATAAACATTTTGGCTCAACATTGACACTAGAACCTATACCCCAGGGATCATGAAAAATTTAAATAAAGGGTTACCTGCTCCGTCTTTTAGTTTTAATTTAGTATCAATAGCTAAAATAAAATGGTATCTAAATGTTTACGTATGGACACTATATTCCTTGTTTGGCCCAACATGGAGTCCACTCTACCCCTGGGATTATAAGATGTACTACTTTGGTAGAGAACTTTCTGCTCTATTTTTGCCTTGGATTTAGTTTTTCTTACAGATGTGAGATGGTTGAGAAGATTTTTTTTTTAAATTTCGTAACCCCCCCCCCCTAATGCCAAAGGAATGCGAAATCCTGAAACTCCCTTGCCCAGAGATGTCTTCATGCCAAATTTGAATTGAATTGGGAGTTCCATAATTATAATATGCATATGGTGTTTATGTCGCTGATCTTATTGACCCTAAGAGGTTGTTCAGCGTTTGATCAGCTTTTGAATCGAGGCAGGCTACTTTCAAACAAGTTGTAGAAGTTTTAATAGTCACGTTTAAAGGCAACATTTCGCAAATTCTATGGTCGTTATAACGATTAAGTTTGCCTGTTATTGTGTAAAATGCTGTCTGGCTTGTTTCATAGCAATTGTTATACATTGAATACTCTGTTTACCTGATCAAGACAGTGGGCTCATGGCGGGTATGACCGGTCGACAGGAGATGCTTACTCTTCCTAGGCACCTGATCTCACCTCTGGTATATCCAAGAGTCCGTGTTTGCCCAACTCTTGTAGTTTTTTTTTCTGTTTGGGACTTACGAGATTGATATTTGCCTTTTCCTACAATACTGGATAGGAAACTGTTGTAATGAAATGATGCTGGACTACTACAAACTTTATTGAATGAATTATTTGCCTGATAGTTGCACTTAGTGGCCATGGATAAATGTTCTCACTCCAGTACTCTACCATTTAGTGCAAATCCTATTAATACTTTCTTATAAAGAATAATGTAGGGTGAATTTTAAATTGTATCGATTTAAAGAAAAGAATGCAAAGGTTTCGGTTTTTTTTTTTAAAAAACCTATTTACAATTTCTTATAAAAGAGTAACATAGGATGATTTTAAATTGTATCGTTTTAAAGAAATAATTTCAAAGATTTCATTTTTAAATTGCCTCTAAATATGCACTGTTTAGTTTATGATGTCTGTACATTAAGATTTCATCTATCGATACGAATCATTATCTTTTTATAAAACGTTTCGAAATTCGCAGCAAGATTAAAATGCTCAAGCGGTTGGAAACTTTGTTCTAATTTCAACAGTCTTACTGATGTCTTTATTTCGTAATGACTGGCATATTGGTGTAATTCGAACTTTTATAATTTACATATAGTTATAAAAAATGGAATGCATTGAAGATATGTCTCATCGAATGTCAGATACTTTTACATAATAATGGTTTTTTGTAGTTTCAATTAGTGAACTCTGTGATGTCGTGTTTAAAGATAACGAAAATGACTTTATAATTGACGTACTTCTATTCAAGAATATTCTACGAAGGTTTAAATTACGTGCATATGATGAACTTAATGGATTTTATTTCGTCAATATGTAAATGAGAGGCACGTGAACTTTAAAGGATGGGTATACCAGACGAGATTGCTCAACTATGATTCGCTCTCGCATAAAAAAAAAGTCACGATTGTCACTTGGAACAGTGACGTTGTTCAATAAAACAAAGGAAAACCCTATATAATGTAAAGTTCTGTATATACAAAGATGTAGAAAAAGAAATGCTTCAGCATTTTGTATATTGGTGGAACGGGCACTCCAGAGGGGACCCGGGTTGGAATAGGTCCTCAGTACCCCCTTGTTTGTTGTAAGAGGTAACTAAATGGGGCGGCCTTTCTGATATNTTGTTGTAAGAGGTGACTAAATGGGGCGGCCTTTCTGATGTGACCGCAAAAACCGAGGTCCCGTGTCACAGCAGATGATCCCTCCCTGTTCATAGGCCATAAGAACCGAGCACAGGGCTAAATTTTGCACCCTTCCCCGCCAATGGTGACGTCTCCAAATGAGTGAAATATTCTCGAGTGGGACGTGAAACAATATGTACAACCAACCAGATATCCAACAAGTCGCACATGGTTAAGGAATACCCGCTATTTTCTATCTTTTCTCAATATAAATGAGTGTAGTAAAACTGAGATAAATAAATTTCCCTGCAAATACAATTAGATTTTCATTATTATACAGCTGGTGACGAGTGGAGATAGCACACGTACACTGTACGTTTGCTGATACATATGATTAAAACTTAATAACAGTCATTTCTAATCTTTGGAGATCGTCTGACAGCGAAATGAATGAAATACTTCCATAATGTAGCAAAACTCCAAAGAATTCATTGAGTTTGTTCGCACTTTGTGATCGTGAGGTTCTCTCTATTCGGTCTCAATACCTCGCTATCGGAGGAGGTTTTACCAGGGCACCCCCTGCCGAAGCTAGCCATTACCATTCCTTATCACAACGAGCCAGTGATAGTTGTTAACCTTGGGTCTTCACAATGCCACCGTGTTCAGCGACAAATTCATCAAATAATTGATTTAAATGTTGTCGATATGTCTGTAATTCAATATTTACAATTGGAATTGAAATCTGAGCAAAATTGATAATTGATTGGAATACACGTGCTTTTGTTAGTTACTTATCTCGGCCCCCCAAGTGAGAACAACCCGCCCCGACTCTTTCAAGGGGGTGGGTATTGCAAGGTCTTAAGATCGCACGAATTTTATAATTAATCACGATTTCCCTTCACATTTTATTTTCGATAGTGTTGCATTGCATTAATCAACTTTATTCCCAGAAAACTTACACTGATTTTTCTTTATTATTTCAAAACTCATTCGGAGTTAAAATAAATAAAAAGGTTTCTTAACCTTTGAAGGTAGATAAATAATGGTATTGTAGTACTGTATTGTGTTATTATTGATAACATTAATCTTCTTTTAAAAAAACATGTTGTGGGAGGACAACATTGCTAGTTTGAAACAACAGTTAATCAGATAATCACGATGAAAACACCACAAGGTCTTGTACTGTTAAAATACCATAGTTCAAAGCTTCAGCATTATGCGATGTTAAAGACTTCAAAATGCACAGCAGGCCGTGGGGATTAAATGCTACCCCCACGTGTGTAATTACTGACCACTTCTCGTGTCTCTGACAACCCAACATATCAGTACATCTGTTCCTTAAAGGGAATCAGAAATGCCAAATGTACCAAGGTATGCGAAAAGCTTCATTATGCAAAAAATCTCCAGCGTAATATGGTGCTTTTCTATCACATAGACAATCAATAAGGAAATCTAGATTGATGAAATGACGGCTTACATCATGAATTTATATTCTGCGTTTATTTTTGTTTTACCTAAGGCAAGATCTATTTTGATGTAGCAAGAGAAACAATGTATCGGATACTGCATGACGCAAAGGCCATGTTGCTGGGTAAAGATGATAACGAACAGTGCAGTAGCATTGGCATTTCCTTTCCAGGTAGTATTGATGTCGTGAATTCTGACATTATCTTTTAATGTGACGATTCAGTCATTAGGCAAAATGCAATTATTATAAAGATGGCTAAATTAACATGGTTATTGGAAAATTGTGGGTTATAGAACGCACTTCGTGTATTGATTTTTTTTCCCGAACTGTACTGTTTACATGCTCACAAAGAACAAAGATCGCAATACAAGTGTATAATTATAAAATTATTGAACAAAAACTATAATAATAATAAAACTACCGCCCCCCCCCTCCAATCAAAAGATAAGAAAGAAAGAAAAAACAAACAAACAACGACCCCCCTAAAAAAAAAAAACATACAAGCAAAAAATCACCACCACCAACAACAACCCCAACAACAACAAGAAATCNCCCCCCCTCCAATCAAAAGATAAGAAAGAAAAAAACAACGACCCCCCTAAAAAAACCCAAACATACAAACAAATAATCACCACCAACAACAACAACCCCAACAACAACAACAAGAAATGCACATTTCTTGGCAGATACATTTTTAATTTTGTATACGTTGTATGGTACATGTTGATATTATTGCAGTTATTAGCACCAGGTGAAAGACAAATATATACATGTAAATAAAAATGTACATAGTACAAAAAAGTCTCGAGTATTATCAAGAATTGCGAAGTCACATATCACAACTATATTGAGTTGTGTCATTTCAGCACAAAGTCCTGGCCGCATTTTGAATAAGACGTTGTATTGTTACGACTCGGCAAGCGTCTCTTTTCGTTCGTGCAGCCTGGGAGCATTGGATCGGGAAGAGCACAGTCAACAGTAGATGAACATTTCAGTTCTTCACCTTTGTGTCCTTCACTTGGGCACCATTATGAGATAGTTGGGTTTGCACTTTAGAATGGGTTTCGGAACAGTTTTAGTAAAGATTCTGGCGGAATGAGTTTCGTACGGCTCGGCTGCCAGAGGAGCCTGTCTACTCTCATCTGCCCACTGCACGCGCAGTCTCTTCTGCGTCCCGCGTGGGGAAACTTTGCATGTTTCATAAAGTTCTTCGTCACTTTTGCTACCATCATCCGAACTGTCATCTGATTGTTCATAAGAACAGGTTTTCACAAACTGTTGTAGAACTTCTCGAAAAATATCGGATCCTCCAGGAAGACTCATTCTGAGAATTAAAGATTTCAGCGAAACTTGAAAAATCACAAAAAGTTGTTTAGAGTAGTACTGTTCAAGTTTTTCCTGTGAAGTTTCTCGACACTGGCGTACGGGTTTCTAGTCAAATCAATAAGATAAAATGAAATCCCTAGCTGCAGTGATGTCAGCTCCTTTCCTCAGCTACCTTGTGTATGATATGACAAACGACGACAACTGTTCCATTTAAATACTACCGTGGAATGTTTACTTTTTCATTATTCTATAAAGCCACGTGAAAATGAATTCATAAATATTGGAAACCGACCAAGTATCGATTTTAAATGTGTCTGTCGCTGTGACTGGTTAATTTGATTCCACTTTACCACAAGAGGGTGGTCCTTTGGAGTCGTTTTAACAGATATGGGTGGCGCTTGACCGAGAAATTGTTGATCTTGGCAGAAGTAAGACAAAGTCGCATTGATTTCACACAATGTCTGTTGTTTGACTTTCTTATCGGAGAAGTAAGTTAATACTTTTGGTGATAGACTGCCCGCCTTTGTCAACAGACAGGCTCCCTATCCCCGTGTTTATTGTGGAGGGGGATATAGTTCTTCATTAAAACACACCGAATATATTACGTGTAGATCAGGGATCCCATAACAAGATAAACAGACAGATTTTTTGGTGATTTGTATCGGGGGAAAGGTTTTGCACTCTTAATTTGAGAAACTAGATGTCGTATATCGATTGCTTGTACTGTTGGTAGATACTTGTAAGTGCTGGGATGGGAAAATGTAGGTACGTGTAGACCCAAAACATGTTGAAATTTATACATATATATACTTTTTACGAAATGCGCATCTGGTGCATTAAAATTGGTATCGTATAAGCTTAACATACATCCAGTTATACATATAACAATTTTGGTAAATGAAAAAGCAGAGAATTTTATAAGAATGGTATTTGATTGATTGATTGATTATTTATTGTTTTACGTCCCACTCGAGAATATTTTACTCATATGGAGACGTGAGAATGGTATTTGGTAGATATTAAAAAGAAGTTCGAAATATTGAGAGCCGAACATGTTGCTTGTGCTATTATTGACATTATATACATGTATTGTATGGTTTTGAAAATACAATTGAAATTTAACAATTTTGATGATGACATTTCTCAATGTAAAGGCAAAGATAACGAACAGTGATCAATCTCGTAAGTTCCTAATAGAATACAAAAACAAGAGTCGGACAACACTTTTATAACTTAATTTTATATCAATGACATTCGATATACATATGTATTAAAACGGAGTTCGAAATATCGAGGGCCAAACATGTTGCAATTTATTTATATAATGATAGTACACTTGTTATAGTTTATAAATTTCCTAAATAAAATCGGATGAAATATGCCGCAAATGCATGTAATATGCTGTAAGATTCACTGGTTGTTTTTGTTCTTCTAATACAGGCATGACGTATACACGTGTTTATTTATCTTTCACCTAACGGGCTCTTAGAGACAAAACCACAATCCTACGACAAAGATTTACAATAATTATTAAAACAGCCTGTTTGCTATTTCAAGTTCACAATTTATGTGTTTCTGTGTCAACAAGGAAATTTTCTTTGCATAACCTTGGTGCAAATGCCTGTAGGGTTCCAAATCTGAGTACAAATGAAAACGGTCTTTTTTCAGACAGTACGGAAAACAGATTTATCAAATGTTCTATGTACGGGGATTAGTTTAATGTCAAAATTCAATATCGAGATGCGTCCAAATATCATTTTTCTATTCTTTACGGTCATTAAGAAAGAATGAGGTAAATCTTTATTTCCAAGATTCAGTGGGATGTAACACGGTGCATTTATAACATGAATGATGGCGGTTCAGTGCATATATATGGCAAGATTTAATATTTGAGTATAATGTTATAAAGGTTTGTAGGTGTTTTCTGCATAATAAGCATTTTCAAAACGCCATTTATAAACGGATTGTCACAAACTTTCTTCATAATTTCACCTGCAGGTACATTGTATGCGAAAAGTACCACACGCTTTAAGTGAAACAGATGAGAATATCATTATTAATATGATCAAAGTAATATTGTTTTGTGAGATAATTCTCCAAAAAATCATTTTATCTTAAGTGTTCATATTCACGACATTTGGAAACTCGTTCATCTCTGGAGTTCGCACTGAGACGTTTTATTTTGCACTGTCCTGGTTTTCCCAGAAGTAACTCAAGATCTTGTACATTATACATAGTACTATATTTAGTATTTGCAGTTGCGACTGATAGTCCTAGATATATTATTTACACGTGCGGCGTGTATTTTAGTTTCCAATTTTTATCATTTCATATGTTCTCACAGCTTTCAAGAGCAGACAAAACATTTAGCTCGATTAGAAGCGAAGTTTGCCGCGGTAAATCAGAAGATGCCGCATGTTACTGACCGAGGAGGCGTCTGGACTGTATATTACTGACTGCTAATTGTGTTTGATTTTCATCTAAGAAGTTAAATTATGATATGCAATCATATTATTTTTCTGTTGGAAACATATTTAATAACATGCTGGATGATATCCTCCATTATTGTATAGAAGCACTACAATCAGTATAATTATTGTCTTAGAATTAATCCGGATATCCAGTAAAATTCTAAAATATGTGGACGTTTTCAGAAACATTCCTCCAGCTCACACAATCTTACACGAATCTCAATATCTTATTTCAAATTCAATTACATGTATATTTATCATTTGAGCTGAAACTCTCCATCATTTGGAAGAGACTTTTTTTTTAATAAAAAAGTAACTTTGTTTTTACTAAAAATCCATGGTCTGTGGAAGATTGTTTATTCCTTGTTGATATTTCTTGTGCAATATTTGAATAGTGATTATTTCAATGAAAATATAGATCGGTAAATTTGGAGTGTGATTCAGTGATTTTCATTCATTAATTCAATCTCTGTACTTTGAGCAATGCTAAATAAACAGAAAATAATATCTTTCCACTCCCCCTGTACATAGCATGCGTGTTTTTTACCCTATAGCAAATAAGGAAATTTCAGAGTGGGAGTAGGTATGTCTAGCCCAGACTTTGTCTCGGGAAAATAAGGGAGTGAGGATTGATAATTTTGTAAGACCGTGTTTAAGCATTTGTGCACGGCAGCTATAAATTGTGTATGATCTAAAAGAAATGCATATATACTTTAGAGTTAAACGTCTCGCGTATGTCATGGCGCTTGGCGGTTACCTCGACGACAATGGTTTGAGAAAACAGCGAAATTAATGT
>CAJDSM010020423.1:0-10108 GCA_903981925.1 Ostrea lurida
ACATGACGTACTATTAATCATCCCCTTAAATACACGTATTGTCCAAAATTTAGCAAGGAAACTTCACATGAAGTGTTTCCATGACTCAAGGATGTCCCCAATTAATTATAGGTCAAAAGGTTAAGGTGACCGGTGACTCACATAATTATGGTGAGAAATATTTTGCATATTATATTTCAAATGCTATTCGAGAACCAGCAATAAAGTTTCAACTTTCATATGAAGCATCTCTATCTAAAAATGATGACCTCCATCAATTTTGCTACCTAAGAATCACAAATTGAGTCTTGTGAAATGCTTCCACTCTTTTAAAAAGATAATTGCAAATCAATTAAACATAAATTGAAGTAAAAATATGTCAGTTCATTGTATTGGCTTGTTCATTTTAAAATGAATGCCCAATAGATTATCTGTTCATTGTTTATTGTACATTATGACTTATTCTTTGTACATATGTAAAAATAAAAAAATAGAGAAATCAATACTGAATATTGTATTTTCTTTTTCGTAGGAAAATCATTGATGTATCCCCTGGTGATACTATGGAGCAGCAGGAATACAAATGATAGAGAATATCAATACAGGTATATAATATACAGACTTATACCACTATACAAAGGTATATACAGACTTATACAACAGGTATATACAGCTTATACAATACAGGTATATACAGACTTATACAATACAAGGTATAATACAGATTTATACAATACAGGTAATACAGACTTATACAATACAGGTATATACAGACTATACAATACAGGTATATACAGACTTATACAATACAGGTATATACAGACTTATACAATACAGGTTATACAATATACAATACAGTATATACAGACTTATACAATACAGGTATATACAGACTTATATACAATTACAGGTATATACGAACTTATACAATACAGGTTAGACAGACTTATACAATACAGGTTATACAGACTTAATACAATTAACAGGTATATACAGGACTTATACAATACAGGTATATACAGACTAGAGCATTGAATACAGGTTTATACAGACATAGAATACCAGTACATACAGTTACACAATATAGTATGCAGATTTACACAATTCAGTGTTCTCACATCAGTTTTTGGGAATGGGGCCAGGGTAATTCAAATTGTAAAAATTACCATTATTTTTGAGAAAATTAGGGAAAAAAACATTCAATAAATAAAATTCATCAAATTTTGCTTTTCTGTTGTCTTCTTTTCAATTGAAATATTTATAGTTTGAATACACATGGCACAGTACGATTAATTCAGATATCCAAAAATCTGTCCTTAGTGTTCATGAAATACTCTGCCTGTTGCTGACACTAAAAACTCGTGAACTGTTAAAAGCTCTGAAAATTTAATGAAGTTGGGTGAATTATTTCCACCATTAATAGATCTCTAGCTATATCTTCTTTAGTATTAATTCAAAGTTTCAGATTAATTGGCATTCTGAATATGCACTACTTATTTTGATCTAAAAATAGATGGGGTAATCCCGTTGCAATTTCCTGTGATGTGCTATCATGGCTGGTGGTTACCTGTGATTGATTAGCATGGTCTGAATAGCAGCTAGGGCACCTGAGTCTACTTTGCAAGATTTTTTGTTTTGGGGTTGTTGGTTTTTTTTAGGGGGGGGGGGGGGGGGGGGGGGGGAGGGGGCACAATATAGGTATGTCCAAACGTGGACCTCCTCAGAAAACGGTGATCAGTGAGACTTGAGTCTTGACATTCACAAATGTTTCTTCTGCTTCTTTTTCAGCAATAGAGTAAACATGGTTTTAAGTGGCTCTTCAAAAATTAGAGCGAGTCGACCTCAACTACCCAACAGTATGGCTACTCCACATATTGTGCTTAGTTCAGCACCGGTGTCATTAGCAGACGTTCAGCTGGTAAGTTCTCGGCATGGTAAACGTATAGGCAATTCTAATTCGTCTGTTGGAAATCCATTAAATAAACATGAAATATCTCTTGTAAATGTATATACTGTAAATGTATTATTTTGCGGAAATTTGATTTTCTAACATTTGACGTGGACTTAATTTTATAGAGGATGTTCACTCCCCATAGAATAAACAATAATGCATGCCCCTGTTGGCAGTGTACTTGATTTAGCGGAAATAGTCCTCCGCCAAAATCGCTGAAATAAATCCACTGTGACAGTAAAATATAATACATTTTCAGTAGGTTGACCATAAATTCAGGAAGAAAAAAAATACAGATAGAATCTTTTTACATGATGGGGAAAGTAATGCCAAAGTTCAAAGAACTAAATGTTAAGTTCACTTTTATGGACAATGTCATTGTTTTATGAATACTAGTAGGTACATTTTCTCTTGACTTTGTAGATATCACTTACAGCAGAGAAGGCCTCTCAAGCCGTTAGCCGAGTTCGGATACACCATAAAGAGGACCTGGTTGTGCCCTTCGGGGTCCCTTGAGGGGCTCATGGGAAGTCGGGTTTGTGTGACGACTGACAGTTAGGATGTGTGAACAGATTAGCTGGCTGAAGGCTGAAAACGTCAGACTTTGGTTTTATTTCATTCCGTTGTGTTGAATTTTGACATTGCATGTGCAAGGATGATTGAAATTGACTCATTTCATCTAATTCATAATTATTTCATAAATATAGCAATTTTTTTTTTCTATTTAATACTGAATTTTCGAAAACAAAGCATTATTTATAAAATTTGATTTAGACACAGGTATTTATGATAAATTGTATATTTGTAAATAGCATCATTAAATATTTATTGTTAAACAAAGCTGTGTTATCAAGACCTGTGTTTTTCATTGTACTTTTGGACTGAAAATAGTCTGTCACTGCTAGGGATTTGTTTTTTAAACATTTTGGTTGAAGCCTTACTCCAAGAGATGTACCTTTGACGAAATATTTTAGTTTGATGAATCAAGTCAAGATAAGATTTTGTTTTTGACATTTTGTCGTGTATGTTTTTTTTTTATGTGTATGGCCTTGATGAGCAATGTCTCCAGTGTTTTCCATTTGAGATTGACATTTTGTATGAGAGTGAAATCATGTACAGATGAAAGATTGCAAAGACACACATAGCATTGCATTGAAACTGTGATAAGTACACATTTTGTAAATAAGACAGCTCTGATATTGTGTTCAGGGAGGGAGAGAGGCGTTTTTGTGTATGTGGAATATAAACCCTTGTTTTGGCTTAGTTTCTGTGTCAGCCATTAATGTAAATATAATGTATAGAGTATTTATGGTGCATTTACAAGGTTATTTGTTAATATCTTATCACAGAGAATGGTGTTCCTGTTTTACCCAATATTTTCTGTTGATTGTAACACGATTTACAACTAATTTGGAATGTCTATATATAGAAATCAACAAAAGACTATTAGAAACTTACAATCGTAAAAATTCCTATAAAATCAAGATGAAGTTATTGTGTTTTTGGTAAATGATATAGAGAAGTGTACACCCTGTTTTCATTTATTAAATGAATTAGTCCTAGTATTTGGCTGTAAAGTTCCATACAAAGTTTGATCATTTTAGTGCGATGCAGGGTTTTGAATATTTTTCGCAGTAACTGCATCAACCTAGGGGAATTGATATTGAACAAGTGCTATTGATATTTTGACATGCTCTACTGTTGTACAAATGTATGCTTATTATGCAATTGATAACCACAATAAAATGAATGACAAGGTCAATACTGAATTACTACTTGTTGTAGTTGTAGATTGATATGAAAGTGGTTGAATACGGGATACTTTTTACACATACTACCCATAGTTCTCTGCATCTCCGAACACGAACGACGTTTGCTGGAAGTGTGACTCGTAACACAAAGTCTTTTAAAAGTATTGATTTAATATTGATTGAATGTTTTACTTATATTATTGACAACAGCACTATGTGTGTAGTGATGAAAGCCTTGCTGTACACTGATAATCATGCAGCGTGACTTTGTTATGAAGAAGTTAGCTACAGTATTAAGGATATATAGATACTGTTCTAAATTATATCATTTTGGGATTTAGAATTTCAGAGAAATCAAAAGTTTATTGTATTCAGCAAACATTGACATAAAATTAAACTGTTATTGTGATATATCTTATGAAAGTTTTAAATGAGTTTCAAGTAAAAAAAAAATGCTGGTACTTTTTAAAAAAAAAAATGAACATTTCTAGTCTTTTGTGACACCTATTTCTGATACATCTTTGTGCTTTCGCTCGATGACCAAATCAGATGGAGACATAACAAATTGTAAGCCCATTGGAATTAACACCATTTATGTAAATTCTGGCTTGGTGGGATACTGTGGAATCATTTTAATTTGTGGGGGCCAATGTTCGTGGAAAACCAAAATTTTGCAGGTTCGTAGGGACGTAATTTCGTGGATATTGCGAATGGTATAATATTTATAAAGATTAAGGGAAAATAAAACATGTATGTGGGGACGTAAATTCGTGGTTAAGAGTGATCCACGAAATCCACGAACATTGGTCCCCCGCGATTGATGATTCCACAGTATTTAGAATGACTGCAGCCACTGAAATGTACACCGCTAACTGACAGAACAAACTGTATATTAAGGGGAAAAATGGTTATGATGCATTCAGAACAAGCTGTGAACAGTACCAAGGAGAATGATATTGCGCATAGAATTATTTGTGTATTTAAAATGCAGTGTAAATATGAACTCTAAACTGCTTTGCCCCATTGCTTTGACACATTCCAGCTTCCATCATCTCAATAGAAAGTGATTGATAACTTCCCATGGACAAGAATTGTGCTCCTTCGTTAGCTGACCTGTTTTTATACTCTTACGAAGCAGGATTCATTCAAAAGCTTTTACATGAGAAGAAATCTCTAGTGGTGGCTTAGACATTACAAAATATCGACGTTTTATCTATTAATAATTTTCATTCATATGCCGATTCAATATATCCCAGCAAACTAGAAATAAAAGATACCACATAGTCTTCCATGTCTGCCTCGTACTTTGATATTTTACTGAATATAGACATAAATGGCAAACTAACGACTCAACATTATGACAAACGGGATGATTTCAGTTTCTCCATCGTCAGCTTCCCATATTTATGTAGCAACATTATATCATCACCTGCATATGGTGTGTATGACATGTCTATCAACTTATTCGATACGCAAGAGCTTGTTCTGCATATAATCAGTTTTGAATCGAGGCAGGCTTCTTAACAGTCACACTTATAGGCAGCCTTTTTTTCAAATTCTGTGGTCGTTGTTACGATCTAGTTTGCCCATACAATCTGCTATTGAGTCAAAAGCTGTCTGATGTGTTTCATAGCAATTGGTAAGCCGTTTTTCATACACTGATTTTGATACGGTAATATTACTCTGATATGGACAATGGGCTCGCGGTGGGTGAGACCGGTCGATATTGGATGTTTACTTCTCCTAAGCACCTGATCCCACCTCTGGGTGTCCGTGTTTTCCCAACTCTTGGGTTTTTTTTTTTTATTTTACTTGGGACTTACGAGAATGATCACTGTTCGTTACCTTTGACTTTTCATTGAAAATTCCGTGTCATGTAATATTCAGCGAGTCAATTTTGTTCGACTGATGATACAAATGGCAAGGCCGTAACCAGGGATTTCCATAGGGGGGTGTACAAGACTTGGGGCAAGGGATCTGGGGGGCCGTTTTAG
This sequence comes from Ostrea lurida, assembly GCA_903981925.1. Taxonomy (NCBI): domain Eukaryota; kingdom Metazoa; phylum Mollusca; class Bivalvia; order Ostreida; family Ostreidae; genus Ostrea; species Ostrea lurida. Next base: position 5,676 of record CAJDSM010020423.1, read on the forward strand.
GTCCTCATTTGGTCCAGAGTTAGCTCTGGCAGGGGGTCCAGGGGGCGAAGCCCCGGAAACTGAGAGATTTTAGCATTTTCATTGGGTCTGGAGGCCCCCAGCGGGTCCAGGACGGGCCCTAAAAGGGGGTCCAGGGGCGAAGCCGTAGTAAAACACAAGCAGCGAGTATCACTCAGTCTGTCTACCTCTTTTGGGGATTCGTTTTGTCTACCTCTTTTGGGGATTCGTTTGATCATCATACAAACCCCATACTCAGCGATGTACAGAATATGAGGCCATATTGGAAAGAAAGATTAGATATTAGTGAAGATAACGAACCATGACCAATCTTATAAATCCCAGAGAGGATACAAAATTAAGAGTTGGACAAGCACGGACTTCTGGACACGCCAGAGATAGGACCAAGTGCCAAGGAGGAGTAAGCATCCCCAGTTGACCAGTTACACTCTCCGTGATCAAATGAATGGAATAATCCGCAGTTCAAGTCAGTATGTACAGAACAGCCCAACAATTGCTACGAAGCATGTCAGACAGCATTTGATTTTAAGGGAGACATTTGAAAGCACAGTAGCTTGACACGATTTTTTAACTAAATGATCATACACAAAACACTGAACAAGCCGAGAGACCCTTTTGCGAGAAGAAATTGATGAACCCAGTATTTTATGACCGGGGTATTTGATTTTGAGCAAATGAGTTTACTCAATTGTAAGTATTTTTCATCGTCGGAACCCACGGGTTTTCTCTCCGTTATACTGCGTTGAATGCAGTATAACGGAGAGAAAACCCGTGTGTTCCGACGATAGTATTTTTTGATACATGCTGTATCAAATTACATGTACCCGTAAATTCATAGTCCCTTTCACATAGAATGGTGAACATATTAATTAGTGTACATGTATATATTTCTGCCTTTATTTTCGCGCCAAAGGTTGAACTCATGACCTTAAATTTTATGGAAAAATTATTACCTTTTCTATTGTACATAGTCCATGACCTCACATACAAAAACAAAACAAAATACACCCCCAACCCCCCACATCAAACAAAAAAATAAATAGCTAGATGATAATTCCTTATGTAGATACGAAATCAACATCCCCCCTCCAAATACTTCCTAGCAGAAATATTGAAATACATGGAAAGTGAGAAATGCTTAAAACATTGGAACTACCACGTGTTCAGTTAGAGAAAACAGTTGGAAATTTAAGTTGTCTCTCTTTAATTGTGATACAGGGAGTAAGGTTAGTAGAATAAAAACAAAATTTGAATGAATGTGTGTTGTGTTATCTTGCATATATAGTCGATCAATAAAATATAGCAAGATGGACAGCTGGCGTTAAAATAAAGGCCGTAACCGGGGGAGGGGGGGGGGGTGCACTGGGTGCATGTGCACCCCCCCATTTTAAAATGAAAAAGCTAAAACCTCTCAGCTTCCGGGGGCTTCGCCCCCATGACCCCGTTTTAGGGCCCGTCCTGGACCCGCTGGGGGCCTCCAGACCCAATGAAAATGCTAAAATTTCTCAGCTTCCGGGGCTTCGCCTCCTGGACCCCCAGATCCCTTGCTCCAAGTCTTGTTCACCCCCCTATGGAAATCCCTGGTTACGGCCTTGCACATTTTGTATCATCAGTCGAACAAAATTGGACTCGTGATATATTACTTGAAATATTTATGCCCCCGGGAATCGAAGATTTGGGAGTATCTAGTTTTTGGCCTGTTTTCACAACATGAGAGGTACAACTTTCATATTTAGTATATGTATTCCCCGATGTATTCTTTGTGGAAATATCTTAATCTTTGACCGGTGACATTTACATTGACCTTTAACCTACTTTTGTAAAATTGTAATACACGTTATACATGTATCTTTCAAATCGTAAAAGGTACTGTTTTTAGCTCACCTGAACTGAAGGTTCAAGTGAGCTTTTCTGATAGCCCATTGTCCGTCTGTCTGTTAACTTTTCATATTTTCGACTTCTCTAGAATTGCTGGGCCAAATTCAACTAAACTTGATACAAATATTCCTAAGATGAAGGAGATGCAAATTTGTTCAAATGAAGGACCTTGTCCCCATCAAAGGGGAGATAATCACGAAAATGCAAAAATAAGGTGGTGTCATTAAAAAATCTTCTCAAGAACCACTGGAATACAACAGCTGAAATTTATATGAAGGCTTCCTGATATAGTGGAGATTCAAGTTTGTTCAAATCATAATTCCTGGGGGTAGGATATAGGGCCACAATAGAAGGCCAAAGTGTAATATCATTTATTCATTTGGTCCTCTTCACTCCTTGTGGAGCATAGGGCCACTACAGTTGCTCTCCATCTCAATCTGTTTTGGGCCGTTCTTTTCGCTTCACCCCAGCTCTTGCCAATCGTCTCCAGTTCCTTCAACCTTGTTCTTTTCCAGCTGTGATGAGGTCATCCTTGCTTCCTTTGTCCTTGGGGATTCCAGTCTAGTGCTTCTCTGGTAATTCTGGTATGCGGTTTTCGCCATGTGTGGCCAATCCATTTCCATGCCCTTCTTTTAATGTGGGTATCTGCTGGATCTTGGTTGGTACGATCTAGAAGTTGTTCACTCATGATTTTTCTTGGCCACCACACTCTACAAATATGTCTGAGGCATTTGTTGGTAAATACCAAGATTTTATGTTGAAGTCCAGCTGTTAGTCTCCAGGGGTTTACACGACCCATTACGAAAATAGACAGTGTTTTACATTGGTGTTGAAATTCTGACTTTGGGTTTTCACTAAGCACGTTTGATTTCCAAACTGGTTTTAACATGGCGAAGGCTTGACGGGCTTTGCATATTCTGGCATTATGTCTTCATCTGTTTCACCGGTCTTACTATGACACTTCCAAGATATGTAAACTGTCTCAACTATCATGATCCGAGTTCCGTTCTCCTAACATGATCACTGACCCTTCTTTTCTTGTTTGAACCTTCATAATCTTTGTTTTTCTGTTGTTGATTTTAAGCCCTATTTTCTTTCCGATGTTATTCATCCTTTCGGTTTTGTCTCGGATGTCTTTAATCTGTTGAGACAGTAGGGCGAGATCATCAGCAAAATCTAGATCTTCTAACCTTCTTGTCATAGTCCACTGAATCCCTTTTGGTTTGTCAAATGCCTGCTTCGTAATCCAATCAATCACCAGTAAGAATAAAGTAGGTGAGAGCAAAGATCCTTGTTTCACACCTGTTTTCATATGGAAAGGGTCGGTAAGAGATGCTTAGTGTATTATTTGCACTGTAGAGTCTTCATACAGGATCTTGGCAATATTTACAATCTTTGATGGTATGCCATAGTGTCTCATTAGATGCCACATTCCATCCCTGTTGACATTATCAAAGTCTACTAAGTTGATATATGCAGGGATGCATTTGCCATTCTACTGATTATTCCACTATCATTCTTAGAGTAGCAATCTGGTCATTACAGCTTCTATTTGGTCTAAATGCTGCCTGTTCGTCACGGAGAGCTTTATCAATAGCGTGTTTCATTATATTAAGAAGCACTCTGCATAAAATCTTGCTTGCAACTGGCAGAAGAGTTATGCCCCTCCAGTTTTCACAACAGCTTAGGCCTCCTTTGTGGTAGTTTTACTAATAACCCTTTATTCTATTTTGTTTGTATTCGTTTTGCTTCCCAGATCTTATTCAGCAATTTCAACAAGAATTCAGAGATTTCTTCACCTCCATGTTTCGATGCTTCAGGTGGTATTCCATCTATTCCAGCTGATTTTCCATTTTTCAGTGATTTCAAAGCTTTTTTTCCCCTCATGTTTCTTGATGTTTAGTTCTGGCCCTGGTTATAATGTGCCTGGTTGGTCTGGTTCAGGTCTATTTAGTAAATTTTTGAAATGCTCATTCCACCTTTCTATCTGCTCATTTGATTTATTGAGTACAATTGCATTTTTTATCTTTTACTAGTTTAGACTTGCATGCTTAAGGTTTTAGTGATATTATAAAGTGTCTTTATATCACCTATGTATGCTGCTTGTTCTGCTTCTGTTGCCAGCTGATTTACGTAATCTCTTTTGTCTTTCCTACAAGATTTGTTCACTCCTTTGTGCAGCTCTTGGTGTTTACTTGGGCATCATACTTTTGTGCTCTTGTTTTTGCGATGTTGATTTTTTCTTTCATTTTACGTTTTTCCTCAACCTTCTGACAGCTGTTATCAGACATCCAATCTTTCTTCTTGTTGGTTTTCTTTCCTAGGACTTTTTCACATACATTCTTGATTATATCCCTTCCTACAGTCCATTCTTTGTCGATAATAAGTTATTGTTCCTTGTTGTGCAGTGCAGAAAATCGATTCCTTAACTCTCGTTGGAATTCATCTTTCTTCTTTAGATCTTTAAATCTATCGATGTTGTATTTAACCCTCTTGGTCTCAGTTGTCTTTTCCTTGGCAAGTTTGATTTTCACTTT
>CAJDSM010020424.1:0-13017 GCA_903981925.1 Ostrea lurida
GACAGCAAAGAGGGGAAAACATCAGCAATAACAAGGACTGGAAAGCTACAGGAACTGTCAAAACGACGACACAAGCCAAACACTACCTGAAAGAAAGAAAGATGAGAGACGGCAACAAAGCAAACACAACACAGGCAAACACGCGGAGAGCAGCGAGGAAAGAGGAACGGGGAAAGCACAAGACAAGCACAGGGACAAGGGAGCCCAGAAACAAGCGGAAAAGACGAAGACAGGGAACAAAAAGGGAAGCAGGGAACGGAAAGAGAGGCCCAGGCAACAAGCGGCCAGGAGACAAAAGGGAAGCGCACAAAAAAACCAGGGAAACAAAATGAATCAGGAAAACGAGAAAACGGGGAAGGGTCAGGACAAACGGGAAGGAAAACAACAAAAACAACGAGCGGCGAAGAGACGGGAAAGACGGACAGAAAAGAAGCAGAAACATAAAAACAAGAAAAGGGAACAGGAAGGGAAAAACAGAAAGAAAAAAGAACCACGTGGACGGGAAAGACCGAAGAGCAGGGGAGACCCCCAAAAAAGGAACGAGGAGCCCCGAAAGGGGACGCAAGCGAAACACACAACACACCACGCACGAACAGAAGGGAGGCAGGAACAGAACCAGCGGGACAGCTACCGCGGAACACGAGACACACCACATCGCAGAAGGGCCTGCGATGCGACACAGGACCGGGTACACGCAAAAACAAACGAAGACCGGGAGAAAGCAACAAACAGGCCAGACCCCGGACCGAAAGAAACGCAAAGACCCACGCGGGAAACAAAGCCCCAGAGACCAAACAGCCCAGCAAAAGAAGCCGCCGCAAAGCAAAGCACACAGAGCGGAACCCGCACCAGCAAGGGACCCCAAGAAAAAACCACGAGAAAACAACAACATGCAAACACCAACACGGAACACGCGCGAACGCCCGACACCCGCCCGCCGCCGCCCGGAAGAAACACAGAGCAAAGGAACAACAGGACAACAAACCAAAAAAAGCACGAAAAAAACAAAAAGAGACGCCCGCAGAAATCACCATAAACCACGCAGGCGTGAACGCAAAAACGCCCCAGGCGTGAACCGACAAACAGGACACGCCGTGCAATCAGCGCAGCCGAAGACCCCCAAGCACTCGCGTCAACAACAGTACGAACATCGAATCCGTCACCACGGACGAGAAACGACGACAACAATGAAACCCACCCGCGCAACAAAACAAAACGAAAAGAACACAACAACAACCCACACGAAAGCGAAACAGACCAAAAAACAAAACCAGCAACCAAAAAAACAAAAAAAAACAAACAAGACCCACCGACCAAGATAAACAACCAAAACACACAAAAAACAAATACCAGACGCAAAACCACACATGCACGCCCCCACCCCAAAAATAGCAAATAACAAATAAAAATCAAAAACATAAACAACCATGAAACAAACCAAAAGAAACCATAAGCAACAAAGAAACACCAACGCAGCAAAACAAGCAGGGAATCCACAAAAACAGCACACGTGCACAAAACAGGTCGAAGCAATCAGAAACGAACACAACCGAAAACAACTCACAAATAAGCAACAAACTGACAGGAAAATCACCATAAAAACCAAGAAACAAAAACAAAAGAAAACACAACCCAAACAGCACCCTGCAAACGTACACAGACATGGCAAAAGAAACCACCAAATCCAAAAATGAAACAAAAAAATACACATAGGAATCGACGATAAGTAAAACACGCGTCCACACAAACCACCCGAAAACCCCAACACCCAACCCCAAACCCACAACCACAAAAAAAAAACAAACAAAACCAAACCAAGCAAACACAACCAAAAAAAAAAACAACAAAAACCCAAAACACCAACAAACAACCAAAAACCGCAAACAAAACACACAAAAAAAAAAACAAAACCCCCCAAGCAATAAAAAAGTTCAAAAACGAATTAAGGCACCCGACAAAAATCAACCAAATCGAACCAGAATACCAAAACAGCAAACCCCACCAGCAACCCCCCCCCCCTACCACCCTGACTCGAAAACCCAACAAAAAAAACACCAAAAAAGAAAAAAAAAAGACACAAAACATCCCAAATCCAAACAACAAACAAAAAAAAAACACCGAAAAAACAATAAAAAAAAATAAAAACCAAACAACCACAAACCCCAAAACAAACACAGCAAAAACAAAGGCGGACAAACCAAATCAACACAACACACAAACAGCAAACCCAAAAACCAAAGAAAAGCAGACAAGCTTCAGCTCACTGCAAGAGACAAAATCAGAAACAGCACCAGACCATCAACACACCTATAAAAGAACAAACCCCCAAACAACTACACACAAAAAAAACACACCAAAAAAAGAAAAAAAAAAAGCCACGTCCAAAAGAAAAAGAATAACCACACATAAAAGAACCACACCACACAGTTCCAAACCCGCAAACAATCACAAAAAACAACAAATAAACACCAAGCAGTAACCAAACGCAAACCACAAATCAACCAAACGCAACAACAAAAGACAAAACTCCACACATCACACCACAAGAGTAACCACTCCACCCAAACCCACCATCAACACATAGCGATGCACCCCACCCATCCAGACGCAAAGACCACCACACGCAAATAACACCACCGAAAACAAGGCACTCACTACCAAAAGAAAACAACACACAACTAATCACCAAACACGACCACCCATCAAAAAAGAAAACAGCCAGAAAACCCACACAAACAAAAAGCAATCAACCAAACAAACTCACCCACAGACCACAAAAAAAAACCTGAAAACCTCAAACGAGTATAAAAGAGACAAAAGGAAAAAAAAACAAAACAACGAAGAACATAACACGAAAAAGCCAAAATCAAACACAATAAAAAAAGCACAAACCAAACCAAGGAGGAAAAAAAAAAAACCATAGACACACCAAAACAAAGCAACACCAAAAACCACACCACAAGACACACAAACGGGCGAACCCTTGCTTAGCAAGACACCCCCACGCCAGTCGCAGCCGCAAGTAAACACCACCATATGAACCCACCCCAAAACAAAAAACGACACCGACAAGAAAAAAAAACAACAAACAACGTCAGCAAAAAAAAACAAACCAACCACACCACCAACAAACACACAACCCGCCCAAACAAAAAACACACAACCACACGACAAAAAACAAATGAAAACACTTACAGCAACACAAAAAAAAACAACAAAAACCCAAACCAACCCAAACCCCACAAAAAGACAAACACAGCCCAAACACAAACAATCTAAAAAAAAAAACAAAATCCCAAACACAAAAACACAAACAGGCCCAAAACAAACAAACCAACATACGCACAGCACCAGAAACACATAAACAAAAAAACCCAACATAACAAACTACAACCAAACCACATCACAAAAAAACACCACAAAATATCAAAAACAAAAAAACAAAAAACCCACAAAACCACACAACAACGCCGGACACAACAAATCAAACAACACATACAAAAACCAAACAACCAAGAATCAAAAAAAAGAAACAAAAAAAAACCAAAAATAACCACAACAAATAAAACGCCACAAGAACAAACCACAAAACACCACCCAACCAAGACAGAAATAAAACACAAAAAGAAAACCCAAAACGAACGAACAGACACAAAAAAAACAACACAAACAACTACAGATCCACACCAAAAAAACAAACTCAACACAAAATCCACAAGCAAAATCCACAGCACACACAACACCAAAGCAAAGCCACACAAACAACCGAAACCAAGACAACAACACACACAAAAAACCCACCAAAGCAAAACTCAAACCAACAAATACACCCAGAAAACCCCAACAACCACCAAACACAAAATAAAAACAAAAACACAACACAAAACGCCGCAAGAAAAAACAAAACAACAAAACCAAAAAAAACAAAAAACAAAACACAAAAAAAACACCACCACCAAGAAAAAAACAAAAAAAACAAAAAACAAAAAACGACACCACACCAACAAAACACCAACCCCAAACCCCCACCAAAAACCCCATGAAACCCAAAACAACAACACAAGCAAAACCAAACAACAACAGAAACCACAACAATAAACAACAAGCAAAAAAAACCAAAGCACCACAAACCACACAGACACACAACACAAAAAAACAAACCAAACACCAACCCCAATAAGCACTCACCAACAAAACCCCAAAAAAAAGAACACAAAAAACAAAATCACAACACCCAAACACGAAAATAAAAAAAATATAAAAAACAAACACCAAACCACAACAAAACAAAACAAAAAAAAAACAACAAAAACACACAACAAACAAAAAAACAACAAAAACCAAACAAACACCAAAAAAAAAAAAAAATCAAAAAACCAACACAAACATAAACAAAATCAAACAAAAAACCAAAAAAAAAAAACAAAAACACACAAAGAAAAAAACCACAACAAACAAAAAAACCCAAACAAACAAAACAACAAACCACACCAAACAACACCAAAACACCCACACGAAAACCCCAACACCAAAACCACCATGCCTAACGCAAAAACCACACACGACAGCAAATCCCACACCGCACACACCTCCATAACAACCAAAAACCCAAGCACACCCCCCACCAAAAAAACAAACTACGCCAAACCAAAACACCCCCCTCCACACTCACCAAATAACCCCACTCCAAAAGCCGAACACATATCAACACCCATCACCTCCAACACAAAAAAATGATCCAACGACGAAAAACAACAAAACAACCACAATCACCCAAGCCATAGAACTCAACATACTGTGTGTTGGAATCCATTGGCATCCCAACACAATTATCAATAGTTAATCTTTTTTTTCCTCCGGAAAATTGGAATTTAAAAGTTATAAGTATTCAAGGATATGATAATAGAATTGATTACCAAATATAACATACTTATAGTAACAAGTACTAATGTTGACAGGTTTGTTTGTACGAGTTTCAGAATTGTAATGCACTTGAAACTAATGAGACAATTTCAGTGCTAATCCTGTATGTATTGAAATGTTTAGGATGCCAGATCGAGTACTAAAGCCTGAGGACTTTAATCAGAGGAATCCAGGTCGAGGTTGGCGGCCACAGATCGGTATGTCGCGTAACAGTATGTATCGAGGAAAGGATATGGGAGCAGCTAATCGCATGATCAGGTAGGCAGGATATATTGGTAGTTTTATCACTAAAAAGTACATAGCTATAGTTACGCTATGATTATTACTGGTAATGTACTTGCAATAAAATAGGGGCAATTGTTAGCTCATTTTTAGCTGAGGTGCAACGAGTTTAATGATGGCGGGCAGTGGGGCGGTCGTGCGTCACAATTAGGTTTCCAGACGATAACTCAAAAACAATTAAAACTTTGGAATATTGTTACATTCAAGTGAGAGAGAACCTATTGATTTTCAGAAAAATCTGGCTAAGGATCAAGGTCACAGTGACAAAAAATTAAAAAAAAAAAAAAAAAAAAAAAATCTTAAAACATTATTATTTAGGTTTCTGGACGATATCTTAAAAAGTTTACATCTGATTCAATTGAAACTTTAGGATATTGTTACATATCATGTAAGAGAGAACCCTATTGATTTTTGGAAAAATCTGGCCAAGGTCAAGGTCACAGTGACCAAAAAACTCCGAAAAAATCTGAAAACATGAGGTGTCTGGGCAATAACTCCAAAAGTTTACTTCTGATTCAAATGAAACTTAGGGATATTATTAAATATCAAGTGAGTGAGAACCCTATCGATTTTCGGAAAAATCCATCCAAGGTCACAGTGATAAAATAACTTCAAACAAATTTGAGAAAATGAGGTTTCTGGACAATAACCCTAAAAGTTTTCATCTCATTCAATTGAAACTTTGGGATATTGTTACTCATCAAGTGAGTGAGAACCCTATTGATTTTCGAAAAAATCCGTCCATATTAAACAAACGTGAACTTTTATTACATCTATTTAACCACATCATAAAGTCCTGCAAGCTTTTTGGCACACCTGTGCAGACAATTCAGTATTGCAAATGATAATTATACCCCCGCTCCTTCGAAGCGGGGTATACTGTTTTACCTCTACCTTGTCATCCGTCGACACAAATATGTTTCGTCGCACTTTCTTGAAACTGCATATCACACCATTGATATTTGGTGTATGACTGTCATCTAGGGGTCCCATACCGCGCTTTAAACGAATTCAGACCTTTCGCATGCCAACTTCCTGTTGCCCGACTTTTCAATATTTATGAGTCGTATTGTGGAATCATATTTTTGTCACATTTTCTCTCTGAAACTGTGTATCACAGCTTTTGATATCTTTTATATTACTTCTCTAGGGGTCCATACCGCACTTACCGAATTCAAACCTGTTCACTCTTCAACGTCCTGTAACCGACTTCATCAATATCCCATCTTGCCAAATCAAATATTTTCATTACACTGTTCTCTAAAACTGTGTATCACAGCCACTTGATATTTGGGTTATCACTTCATTTGGAGTCCCATACTGCACTTACTAAATTCAGACCTTTCGCATGTCAACCTACTATTATATCAACCTTAACAAAAGATGAACAAATTCTCTAGGTGCAGCTATATTTACATGTACCTTAGAGCGGGGGTATCCTCAGTGAGCAGTAGCTCAACAGAATCCTTGTTTTTTTACTCGTAAATATTCTGTTAAGACATATTCAACAAAAGTTGTTTAATTTCGCGAGATCTATATTACGTTATAAAAATATATTGCCAGAGGCCTCATGGTCAGTATACACAGAAACCGCAGACAAAAACCTCGAAAATGTTACCTGCAAGTTGCCTTCTGATTTTTCAACATCGTAATTGAGTAGTCATAAATAAAATGACATATATAATCGTTTGTTAAAGATCACGTATGCTAATTAGCTGGTGTAAAAATGCCAAGATAAGATCACTGCTAAAATAAGTATATTAGAATATATTTCACTTTATTACTACAGATTGTTTGGTAATTCATGCTGTAGGGATTTTTCCCTGTTTTTGCTGTGGGGATTTCTATATGTAGTATTGATATATACACGGTGTGGATTATAATTTTGTTGTGCTGGTTTACAGACATGGAGTTGGGAATCAGCATGGTGCAACGATACCGCCACCAAGAAACTTTGGGCAGCAAGGAGGAGGTTACCAACAAAGTGAGTACTAGTTTACAAGGGCATCAAGCTTTTTATCAGTCAAGTTATAAAATTATATAATTGGAAATGGAGCATGCAATTTCAAAAAAGAATATTGCAATTAAGCATTCAAGAGTTGGAAGTTTTGATGGATAAAACATGGAAAGTTTTGATGGATACATGCATAAATTGTGTAAGGTGACAAGAAATTTATGAATTAGGAATAGAGTAAGCTATCCCAAAAAAAGAAAAAGAAAAGATTAAGTGACACCATGCTTGGTAATTTTTTTTTGGGGGGGGGGGGGTGTTATGTAAGACATCAGTTTGGTATTCACTGCTAAGTATTGATATAGTTCTCTGTATTTGTGGAAATATTTGTGAGGGTATGAGTGAAATTAAAGTTTTTCATAGGAAATTACTAAAGGAGATTAACAAAAGTGCATGCATTGTACAGAGATAAATTTTAAAATTTTCCATCAAAGTTCATCTGTTTATATAAGCATGATACATGTAAATTTCCTGTGTACAATAGGTTGAGGTAATGGTTTTGTTTGAACCCAAAACAAGTGTCCCAGCGGCCATTGCCAGTTCACTCAGTCAAGCAATATAATTCAAACACCCCCTCCCCCTTTGTGTATTTACAATTTTATGCAAAGGTATCATCAATATTTACAAATCATAATACACCAGTAAAATAATGTCCATGATTCGATTGCTGAATATGAAACGGGTTTCCAATGATGCCTCATTCTTTGATGATGTCTTCTATCCCTTTGCTTTCGGTGAAGTAATAATATGTGAAGGAAGGTAACCCAGAATGTCTGGGGTGGTTTAAATTCCAAAGTTGTGGAACATTTTTAAAACCTTTATATGATATAACATTTTGGGTACCGGTATAATGTTGCTCAGATAAAATATTACTCTTACTATCTGCACACTATGCAAATGTGTCGACAAGAAGTCATACAACTTGTACAAAGGTAAAGGTATAAGACTCCTCAATGCTACAAAACAGTCAATATGTGACAAAAAAATATCAAAAAGACCCACCCACCAAAAAATAATTATAAAAAAGAAAAACAAAAACAAAACAAAAACAAAAAAACAACATAACATGTGGTAAAGTACAAAACTAATGTGCCAATATAATATAAAAGAGGCATCATATAAATTAAGATATACATGTATATACATAGAGAAAAAGGAAGGCTTTAGAACAGGCATTGATTTCTCAATGTTACATTGAAGAGTCCCTGGCTTTTAGGAAATGTTTACACAATACAGAACTTTCAATCAATCAATATAGATACACTGCAGTAGTATTAGTACACAGTACTGATTGTATAACCAACTCTTAATCATACCCACACGCTAGAAGGTTGCAAGATCATGAACGACAAATATTCAAGTTACTTCTCTTTGCAAACATTTGATAGATGAAATTCTGAATGAAAGAGTTACTCTTCTTTTATTTAGGTGAAAAATAAGATACCTGTAAATCATTCCTGAGTGTCCTTCATATTTTAGGAAAAATATGTAGATGTTCTATGCCAGCTCTAATTATCAGTACTTGGCAGTTACAGGTGTAGTAGTGTTTCAATGGCAGGTGATTGTTGTCTCTGTATGGTACTAAAAGGCAGAGCCCGCCCCCACCCCCCCCCCCCTCCCTCCCTCTCTTCAGAGATTAACACCCGAGTTGTGGTTGGTACCCACTCACAGATTGGTTGACAAGATGAAGCAGGAAGTGGAACTTTTGACTCGTATTTATAGCCAATCCCATTAGTTAACTGATGCACTTTGCCTGAATATTACATGCACAATTGATCTGCCTAAGTTTATTTCCTACACACCATTGGAAACTTTCCAATCTTACATATTTTATTGCTGTAACAATATTCATTAGAATTGAACTGGTTAATTCTCCTAAAGTTTGTATTGCAAACTTCTTTTGCCATTAATCAGTGAAATTTTGTTGAAATTTGTGGCAAACTATATATATATATTACATGGTCTGTATCTCAGTAGCTCTGCCTTCAGTCCTGTAAATATTGCAATACTCGTGGTAGGGATGTACCTCAGATATAACTGCAAGCTAATTTTCCAATCATCATATATTTCAGTAGTAAATAACCTTACATTTTACACATGTAAATTTTTGTACATGTAATACCTATCATGCTGAATAAGGCATTTTAGCTCGCCTAAGAATTTCTGATCAAAGTCTGTCACATATCTGTCAGCTAAAACAGTTTTTGCTCATCTCAAAGTTGCACAGTAAAGCATATTAAAATTGAAATACAAGCATAGGGGAATAAAAATTGAGGATGCTTTAGGTATGTAAAACAGACTCTAAACGAACTTTAAACTGTGTGATTAAACAAGCCTTCCATGATTTGAATGGAGACAAATTAAAACAAATGTATGATGTGTTTGACATCAGTATTGAACTAGGCCTAGTTAATGATGTACCAATTATTTCCAACTTTCAATTGTTGGTTGCTAAAATTGAAACGATGTGAATGATTGATTGTGTGTGATTTTGAAATCAAAAATTGTGGATGTTGGTATTTTTTTTGATAAATAATATTCATGCTGTGACTTAACTAAAAACAAAAAATGGCAGATGAAGTAGAGTTATCTGAGAAGAACAACAAAAGTTTTTTTTTGTAATTCATTTATTATTTTGCTTTCACAATATATAGACTACAACAAAAGATGAGAGATATATTCCGGGAAAACAAAATCAAAAGTATGCGATTATTGATACATGCACATTACACTACTGGAGATTTGTTTCTCCTGTCAAGGCTATCAGTACAGTAAATCGAGAGAGAAAAATTAATCGATCAAGCAGATATATATATTGAATTTCACTTGTCCAAACTGGGTTTTCACCTACCCTGGGCAAGGACTGAAATAATACGATAAAAATTGCAATGCTTATGCCATGACTCCAATACTTTCAATTATGATACATTTTTCAAAAAGAAGCCAAAAATAATAAGAAATATTTAATATGAAGAATCACAGTCACAATTTAGAAGCAAAATGTTGCCAAACAAATAATTCAGGGTAAAAAGAAAGTAAATTTAATATATTTATGCAGTACATGTATTTCTTTAAAAATATTTTCGATTAATCAATGGAAAAAGTACATTCGATTAACCCGATTATTCATTATTTTTTCTTGATTGTCCATCAGTAGAACTAGTACATACAATATTATACATCCTGCACAGTTGTGTTCAAAAGTTGAGGAGCTATCTTCCTTAAATGTTGTAAACAGTGTAAGCAGTGGTTGATCTGCTTTGTAGGCATAGTTTGTTTATAAACAGGTATTGCTGGCATACAAAATAATCATAGCTGAATGTAGGAAAATCTTGTCAGCATACAACATAAAAAAAAAAATTCAAGATTGTTCCAAATTGTGACATCTTACTGTAAACCACCTTTTATTCACCTGTGAGAAAGTTTCGCGAGATTTGTAAGAACCTCATCGTCACGAATATTTCTCGTTGTGAACCAGCTAGTCCTTGATTGAATGAGATGCATGTAGGAAAGAAAAAGGCAGGATCACGAAAATTACTTGCCATGAACCAGTCTACCACAGGTGAATCGTGAAATAAAATAACCAAGATTAAAAGTTAGCTTTAATACAGTGTTTGTAAGTTTTAAAAATATGTTGACATGTAACATATTTATGATATCTAACAAAATACATGTACATATGTTAACCTGTAAGTTAAACACACTGTATGATAAGTGAACATGCAACTCATTTATGTTGATATGTAAATTTATACCAGCTTGTCGTTAAAATTCTGACTTGTACAGACAATATTATTGGTGTAGTCGGGATGTGTCACATATTTATTGCTTGGCTGCTTTAGATGAAATATGATACAGATATATATTTTATTATTTATCGATGTCAAGATGCAAAATGTTTTTATCACAAAATATCAATAATGATGTTCTGATTATCACTGATAATTGATTAGCTGTCCCAAAAATTCACCCATATTTCTGCACAGGTTGCACACTTACATATGCAGATTTTTATCAGAAAACAAACATTCATTACTTTTAAACTTTATTACATCTGAAGATGCTCTGATAAAGCTAGAGAGTTTGGACTTGAAAAAAACAGACACATTGTCTACGAACTTTCCATATTTCTCTTACACAGTCTTCCCTAACATGAAGATCAATGGCGTTTTACTTCTGCCCCTTTTACAACAAATGATTTTTCAGAAAAATGCAACAAGTATTAAAGTATGATATTTTGGAATGTAAAAGTGCAGACACGTACAAATTATTTCTCACCCGAGGGACAACACGATTAAACAATCTATATGACAATTTATGTTTAAATCTCACATACAGAGCATTTTGCTTGCATCCATGGTAATACAATATCCATCACTGGTCATTATCAATGAAAAATGTACTCAACTTCACAGTAATGGGAAAACAGAAAATTGTCATACAGTAATCAACAGATTAACAGACTACTAATACTATCACTTCAGAAATCCATAAAATCAACATTAAAAAGTGACAGCATTCTTTCTAATGAACTACATATGATCTGGCAACAGAGTGGATTGCTGTTGTATGCTTCAAAGTTGGTACTGTCCAAATTAAATGTTGCACAACAGGTCTTTATTACCACAAGGTACTTTATCGAATCTTGTGTTGTTTTGTGTTTGTTTTGCTTGTTATATAATTTGTGTTCTTATGTAATGAATCTATTTTTAAAAACATAATAACCACAAAAAATTGATCGAATTTTAGGGAAGCCAATGATTGATCAGAAAATGGCGGAAGTGACATCTGTATGAAGGTGCTGTGAACCTAGAATTTATTACACTTCTGCCTCTTCTTGCAGAGTACAATTATGCAAGTTTCAAAACTGTCAAATAAAAACTTTTGAGTATCGGCATCACAACGAAAGATGTTTGACGAACAGACGAACGGACGGGCGGACGGAACCCAGAATTTATACACTTCTGCCTCTTATTGTAGAGTACAATTGTGCAAAGTTTCAAAACTGTACGATATAAAAACTTCTTGAGTTATCGCATCACAACTTCAGTTATCGCATCAAGACGAAAATGTTGACGGACAAACTAACGGACGGGCGACGTAACCCCAGATTTATACACTTCTTGCCTCTTATTGTAGAGTACAATTGTGGCAAAGTTTCAAAACTGTACAATCAAAACTTTTTGAGTTATCACGTCACAACTAAAATGTTGACGGACGGACAGGACGACGGACGGACAACTGTGATTACTAGTAGCGGCACCCGCATTTCATGCGGGCCCTAATAATCAGTAGACGGGAAACTATAGGAACAGCCAATCGATAATCAGAGACAGGAAATATAGGGACAGCCAATCAATAAATCAGGAGGGTAGGAATCAATCGATAATCTGGGACAGGAAATATAGTGATCAACAGCCAATCGATAATCAGAAGGGTAGGTATTATTCAATAATCAGAGACAGGAAATATAGGGTCAGCCAATCAATAATCAGAGACAGGAAATATAGGAACAGCCAATCGATAATCAGAGACAGGAAATATAGGGACAAGCCCAATCGTAATCAGAGACAGGAAATATAGGAACAGCCAATCGATAATCAGAGATAGGAAATATAGGACAGCCAATCAATAATCAGAAGGGTAGGAATATTCGATAATCGGGACAGAAATATAGGGACGCAATCGATAATCAGAAGGGTAAGAATCATTCGATAATCAGAGACAGGAAATATAGGGTCAGCCAATCAATAGATCAGAGACAGGAAATATAGGACAGCCAATCGATTAATCAGAAATGT
>CAJDSM010020424.1:13337-39302 GCA_903981925.1 Ostrea lurida
GGCTGACCCTATATTTCCTGTCTCTGATTATTGAATAATACCTACCCTTCTGATTATCGATTGGCTGTTGATCACTATATTTCCTGTCCCAGATTATCGATTGATTCCTACCCTCCTGATTATTGATTGGCTGTCCCTATATTTCCTGTCTCTGATTATCGATTGGCTGTTCCTATATTTCCCGTCTACTGATTATTAGGGGCCCGCATGAAATGCGGGTGCCCTATAGTAATCCACATTGTCCGTCCGTCCGTCTGTCCGTCCGTCAACATTTTAGTTGTGACGTGATAACTCAAAAAGTTTTGATTGTACAGTTTTGAAACTTTGCACAATTGTACTCTACAATAAGAGGCAGAAGTGTATAAATTCTGGGTTACGTCCGCCCGTCCGTTAGTTTGTCCGTCAACATTTTCGTCTTGATGCGATAACTGAAGTTGTGATGCGATAACTCAAGAAGTTTTTAATCGTACAGTTTTGAAAACTTTGCACAATTGTACTCTACAATAAGAGGCAGAAGTGTATAAATTCTGGGTTTCCGTCCGCCCGTCCGTTCGTCTGTTCGTCAACATTTTCGTTGTGATGCCGATACTTCAAAAGTTTTTATTTGTACAGTTTTGAAACTTGCATAATTGTACTCTGCAAGAAGAGGCAGAAGTGTATAAATTCTAGGTTCAACAGCACCTTCATACAGATGTCACTTCCGCCATTTCTGATCATCAATTGGCTGTCCCTAAAATTCGATCAATTTTTTGTTGGTTATTATGTTTTTAAAAATAGATTCATTACATAGAACACAAATTATATAACAAGCAAAACAAAACAAAACAACACAAGATTCGATAAAGTACCTTGTGGTAATAAAGACCTGTTGTGCAACATTTAATTTGGACAGTACCAACTTTGAAGCATACAACATGCAATCACACTCTGTTGCCAGATACATATGTAGTTCATAGGAAAGAATGCTGTCACTTTTTAATGTTGATTTTATGGATTTCTGAAGTGATAGTATTAGTAGTCTGTTAATCTGTTGATTACTGTATGAACATTTTCTGTTTTCCCATTACTGTGAAGTTGAGTACATTTTTCATTGATAATGAACCCAGTGATGGATATTGTATTACCATGGATGCAAGCAAAATGCTCTGTATGTGAGATTTAACATAAATTGTCATATAGATTGTTAATCGTTTGTCCTCGGGTGAGAATAATTTGTACGTGTCTGCACTTTTACATTCCAAAATATCATACTTTAATACTTGTGCAATTTTTCTGAAAAATCATTTGTTGTAAAAGGGGCAGAAGTAAAACGCCATTGATCTTCATGTTAGGGAAGACTGTGTAAGAAAATATGGAAAGTTCGTAGACAATTGTCTGTTTTTTCAAGTCCAAACTCTCTAGCTTTATCAGAGCATCTTCAGATGTAATAAAGTTTAAAGTAATGAATGTTTGTTTTCTGATAAAAATCTGCATATGTAAGTGCAACCTGTGCAGAAATGGTTCCTTATTTTAACAGATTTCAAAACTTGTTTGTGATTTTAATGTCGATTTGATGAGGAAAGTTTAAACTAGTGAAGTAGTTTTAAAGTATTTGTAATCAGATAGTTGCTGATTGTTTTACAGAGAGCCTGTTGAGATTGCACAAATTGTCGCCAATAGTCTACCGTTACTGAAAAAAAAGGTTTCCTCTTAATTTCGTGTAAGTCAGTTTTTCAAGCCGAGATGTGTGGATCTTGCAACTCGCATGCATAGAATAAAAAACCCCAAAAATGAACATCAACAACGTCTTCTGCGCAGAGAGATAATAAATATGGAGATTTATATTTAGTTAATGGGATATTAGCCCCAGGATTACACAATTTATCTTGTGGTTGGCAAACAATCTATTATTTTTAAAAGGACAAAATCAGGCGGGGAACATCGTTAGTTATCACCAGTAAGAAGAGTGGGTAGCTAGTGAAGGACCTGGGAGTTTTCTGACCCAGGACGAGTGTGTAGAAATCTGATTAAGAAATGCCTTGTTTTCCCTCATTATAGATATGTTTTGGAGGATTCTTCCCTCTATCTAGGGCTTTTCAAAGACTTTAAGGAAATTAGGTTTTCTTAGAATGCAAATAAAGCATCTGTGAAGTTGTTGAGGGATTTTTTTTTTTCCCTTCATTTTTGACACCTTCATATCTTGATTTGTGATATCCTTCCATCTAAAATAAATCAGTTTTAATTCATGGATTAAGATTGAAATTTGACAGTATATATATATATTTTTAAAAAGACTGATGAGATATAAATGGTATCCTTATAATGAAGAGGATTTATTTAAAGAAGCAGTTAAAATTTTCCACTTCCTGTGTTAATGAGGTAGATTTCTGTCGATTTTCTCAGACAAACTGTGAAATGAAACTTGTTTGGCTGTAGCATTGACCAAAAGACATTTGACATTGGAGTCTAGAAGTCTTCTTAACATAAGCAGCTTGCCGAGTGTACATTTCTATTTAGAGCAGTGGCTGGACCCTTACAGATATTGTTAGCACGGTGATAATTGTTGACCTGTTTGGCCTCTAGTGAACAGATCTCCTCACCGAATGGTAGCCTTGTCATCGTTAGGCCTGGTGGTTTGTCACTTCTCCATGCAGATTTATTCATCACCACTGTTCGTTCAGAAATTCCTAAGCCATGCTTATCCAGAGTACTTGTCATCTCGCGATGAAAAGCGGCTCAGAAGCCCTCGCAATCAATTGTAGACTCTTTAAAGAATTATTCCAACTCACCAAATTGGATTTTTCTTCAATTTGTCTACAATACAAACTCGTCAATTTCGATCACATGCAATATCACATCTTTAATGGTTTCTTCATTCCGTCAAATTTATTGCCAAGTTAATAAAAACCCTGAGTTTGTCAATCTTCACTGCGGCCTCCTTCACAATAATGATGGCCTGATTCAATAATTCACCCATGGTTCCTTGCTCTTAGTTACACAGCACTACCAGCTCATGAATATTTTTAATCAAAGTTTTATAACTTATTGTTTTATGGTTTTTACTAAATGTTTCTGAGAAAAAAAGAATTTTTTTTTCTTCTGAAATCGCATATTTTGTAATACCAGCAATTTCTGAAAATATGCCGTCAGGTTATGTGAGCTAATTTTTTTTTTTTACTTGTGATTTAAAAAAGAATGGGAGAAAATGTTTAGGATATTTTTTAGCTTCCACCTATGTGTATTTAATAAATATTAGATTTAGATTTATATATTTTACCCTTTAATCTTGTAAGCAAATAAAACACAAAAATCTTTTGCAATAAATTTACGATTACATTGTACTTTTATTTCATAGATTCTGAAATGAAATGTATTGTTAGTTACACACAAATATCAGTTTGATTCTAATTGTGAAGTCTTTTATAGATCGATCAGTGCAACAGCAGTTAATTATATGTTGATACCACTAAATTATAGTCTCAATTTAAATCGAACATCCCGGCGTGTAGTCAATCAGACCCAAAGCATCTGCTGTCATTACATTCCTCCCGCCCAAATCAAACAAGGCAAAATTTCCTCATTCATCCAGTTTTACAAATTTTTATTTTTTTTTATTTTTCCCCATGAAAAGTTGCTGCTAAATTTACAAAATTATCTTGCATGGGTTAGTAAAATCTGTTTAAGGACATGATAATGCAGAGAAAAAAACTTCCATGGTGGCTCCACAAGCAAGCTCGGCCCTAATGAGGAGATGGTGGCCTGTGTCGGCCCTGTCTGCCCTGGGGCACTACAGGCACAGCGGAGTATAATTTGATATTTCATGAGCGAGTTGCTTAACTACATGAGGATAAACTTTTTCTAGCCCAGTAGATCTCTTTTCTCCTGTGTTTAATGGACGATCTTTTCATTCTTTCTCGGTGAAAGGTTGATTTCACAATTCAGTACCTGATGCCTTTGGGAAGGGAAGATAATTTTGCATCATTTGTCTCCCTTAATTTTGCTAATTACTGTCACATAGAATTTGAAGAAACAATTCACAAGACAAGGAGAACATGTTTGAGTAAAAATTTAGATCAATGAAAAGATTTGTTATCATCCAAAGGAAACAATTTTGATTACTGAAATAGCTACAAATAACATATTTTTGTGGATAGCTATTATCATTTTTTCCTATATGGCACATGTATTCAAAATAACTATTGCTGAGGATGTTGACAGATGTTTAGAGATCCTCATAGATATGCCATAATCCATATTAGTATCCATAACTAAATCCACAAAAATTCAAATAACAATAAACGCATACACTTATATTTTACACAAACTGCAAAATTTTGCACCTGCTGACATGTTACCTAAAAAACAATGAAGTACGATATGGTTGGTATAGACATGTATAAAGTGACTGGTGATTTCATACTGATGTTGTTGTTTTTTTTGCAGGAGGAGGATATGGCTCCTCTGGTAACTATGGGAACAATTCTGGATATGGCTACAGGTAAGATGGCCTAGTTTGTTATTTGGTAAAAATTACGTGGACACTTTCTCCACTATTGTCAATTCAAGTAACACGTTCTCAAGGTATTGTTACCTGCTAGATTGAGTGCAGTTAATACCCTATAATAGCATACTAATATAGAAATAAAAAAAAATTTCTTTATTTCATTTTCATTTTAAGTGTTGTAGTATAATGTTTTGTTAAACATATTTCATTATAATCCACTCGTCATGTGTTAACTTTTGAAGTTTTAAGTCATTAGTGTAATTTGAATTTTGACATCCAGATTTTAAGAGGGATCAAAAACATTCCTAAGTTTGGATATTATTTACTCTATGTGTAAATGTAAAACTATCTGTGTATGATTGCTTGTCCTTTCTATCATTAAAAAAGCACAAGGGGGCTCTATAAGACATCATCTGTGTCAATATTAGAGCATTTAATTGGCCGACTTCAAAAGCGATGACTTTTACAAAGTAATTGAAAAGGCAAGGAGGTGTTCTTCTGAAAGAAGCTCAAAGACTGAAAACTGAGCTTGCACACACAAGTAGAAAAATAATTTCATGATCTGCTGTTAATCACGTGGAAGATTTGTTACATTCTCATAATTAAAAGGTAATTCAACCAAAGATGAAATTATTGGTTTCTAAAAAATTTAAAATATACAAATAAATTGATATTTTATACTGAGGGGCTCTCATTAATAACTAGTTTTTTCAACAAATAAAAGTAGATGTAAATTATGTTCATAGTAAATACAAAATATTGTCACCAATATAATCTATAGGACCGCAGAGTAAATGAAGGCCAGTAAATGATCTCATTAGTGTTTTGTGTTGATTTCAAGGAAATTAGAACCTTAAATTTATAAAAGCAGCCCTAAAGAACATGTAGCAATTAAATATGAAGAGGTGTACTTGAGCGCGGCCAGGATTGGCACAGGCATTGGAAGGAAACACCTGTGCTGAACTCATAGGCGACTCCCCGCGGATCCGCGAGGAAGCACACAAATACACCACAATTAGCACAGTTCTTCAAATATGAAAGAGATATCATTGGTGATTGTGCCCAGATCTGTGGAAAGTGTTGGAGTCTCTCCACAACAAGGCTGACACATGCTGACTGTTGACAAAGACACAGATTTTTTCGGGAACATCGTTGAGAAGCATACAGAAAATTATTGTATGCCTTTTGATGAAGTAGAATATTAAAAGCAGTTTAATTAATTAGTATTTACATATTTTTCACATATTTAGTGTGTTTTGTATGGGTAAGGTTTCACACTGTGATAGGGAGGGTCGGGTAATTTGTGAGCACCATGCAAATGCGTACTCCTTGCAGAATTTCTCTTTGAACAACTTCCTGTCGTGAAACCCCTGCAACTGCCTCATCTGGTGGTCGAGGTCTGCGATGGAGCTTCAGTTAATTGATAAAAAACATCATTATTAGGATTTCTCATTTTATAGGTCAACCAACTGTGAGATCTTACAGATAAAGTGATATTTTTAAAAGTGGCAAAACTTTGAAATAGTCTAGAATATTTTTTTTTTTAAATACTGTACAAAGTAATAGGTTAAAAAAAATATTCAGGTACATGAATACACTTTGCTGTGTGTAGAAATAAAGCAGAATAACT
Source organism: Ostrea lurida (assembly GCA_903981925.1). Lineage (NCBI taxonomy): Eukaryota > Metazoa > Mollusca > Bivalvia > Ostreida > Ostreidae > Ostrea > Ostrea lurida. The sequence goes on from CAJDSM010020424.1 coordinate 19,451, forward strand.
AATGGTTTAATATTTTGTAAGTTTTAATTTTGTTTTTACATCTGTAGTCCTTTTCACATAAACTTACCCAGCAGTGCAAAGAGGGTCTTCAGGATGTTTAAGTTTTATCAGCCATATATAGATATAATGTTTGTGCTCATTGCAAGAGGGGAATTACATGGAAATTACTGCATTTCTATATTTTGGTAATAATATTTTGTGAAACAGGCAATAGGACTGACTGATAATAGTGATATATCTCAAATTTAGACATTTCATTTCGATTTCTTTTTAAAATATAATTGGCTAACATGTGATTTTTTGACATGGTTTGGTTTTATTTAAGATTCTATCTTTAGATTTAAAAAATGTTAACATATGTTTTAAAATTTCGTTTTAAAAAAATTCTAAAGGATTAGAACTTCTGAGTCTTTAAGCCATGTTTTATTAGATATTCATATCATGCACCAAATTTGTGGCGAAGTATCTCTCTTGCAAACAAAACACCCTTTTCATCATTCCTGAAAAAGTCACCAAAAAAATCTTCAAAAATATAATGGAGAGCTTGTATTGCTTTTTCGATGGTGAAATCATGCTTCATGAGAGGTGCTTAAACGAGTCATTCAATAAAATTTTAATGTTGTGAGCCACCTTAAAAAAATTCATAAAATTCATAGTTTCTGATCATTATCTCTGTTGTACGTGGACTTTAGATTTGAAATTTGGGATATAGATGTATGATGAGAATATGCAGGTCAAGCACTTAAGCAATATAACTTATCTTTGTTGCCAGCAAGGCCATTCGTGTCTCTCCAACACATCTAGTTTTAAGAAAAGATAGAGTCATTTCCATGAACTAGATGATAAATTCTTTCAATGGTGTATTTTTTTTACAAATAAGTATGTAGTAACATTACAAATCTTGCTTCTGAAAGTCACTCTGTATTGGCTGAAAGGAAATTCGTATGAAAATTGGCATTTTTTCACTAAATTTTACCAGGACAAATTAGGCCCAAAATGTATATTCTAGATCAGTGCCATTTAAATGGGGAAAATGTTTCTGTAGAAAATGTCCAGATGTTTGTGGGGAATATACACAAACATCTGGATGATTGAGATTATGTTGTTGCAGACTGCACAAACATCTGAATGATTGAGATTTATGTTGATGCAGACTGTGTGCAAACATCTGAATGAACGAGATTTTGTTGATGCAAACTGTGTACAAACAAACATCTGAATGATTGAGATTTTGTAGATGCAGACTGCACAAACATCTGAATGATTGAGATTTTGTTGATGTAGACTGTACTTGTGTAACATCTGAATGATTGAGATTATGTTAATGCAGACTGTGCATCTTATACTAAGCATCTTAATTTAAATTTTCATTATTCATGTGAATATGATTTTCTGCTTCTGAAATTTTGATGATTTTGATCTTCACCAAAATCATATAAACAAAACATACATGTACATGTATATGTTAAATCAAGGACAGTAAATATAAAAGACTCAAAGAATATGTATATTTAGGCTGCTGATACAGATTTCCAGGTGCTTACTTTAACTACATATTTTCACCAAAATTTGGATATAAAATTGTTTGAGCTATAAAAGTGACATTTCACTTGGAATTGCAAAGTTAACATTGATTTGGTACCTGGTGAAAGTTCATACTTGCAAATTAAGTTTGTGACAAATGTCTTTGGTACTGCAGAGATCAGCAAGGATGGAGAGGTGGTGGGGGAGGAGGTGGGTACCAGCAAGGAGGAGGAAGAGGGGGGTACCAGCAAGGAAGAGGAGGAGGATATCAGCAAGGAGGGGGCTATCAGCAATATGGTCAGAGGAACCAAGGTTACCAACAACAGCAACAGAGAAACTATGGAGGAGGTGGTGGTTACCAAGGCAACAGCAGAGGAAATTCTGGATACAACAATAGAGGCAATCATAATAGAGGGGTAAGACAATCATGCTGTAAAAAACAACAAAAAAACAAAAACAACAAAAATCCCAAACAACTGCAGTCAGAAAACAAACTGCAGATTTTTAAAAAGATATTTGAAACTAGTGTGATGTATAAAGAAGATTTATATAATATATATCATTACTGTACACATACAGTTCTGAAAGTCAAGACAGGATGAAAGTTGTTTGACTAGTAACTGAAGGGATAGGAAATATTGTGCCCATCTTCAACACATTGTGAAATGTTGTGAATGACCGCATTGATTTGTGTTTGGCAGGGTTATCAGCAGCGTTATTAGAGGACCTAGCTGTCTGTGTTTCACCTGCTGCAGTATCAACAGCCGGGACTGAAGAGACTTAATCACTCCATCAACATGGAATGCATTTTATCCTTCATCATCATTTTATTTTGTGATTAGTGAATTTATTGGAATTTGACATTTCATTATATGGATATATTTAATTGAGAGCATCAATTATTCTTAAAAGAATAAAATGTTTTAAAATTTTATTAATTATGCTGCTTCCTTTAGAGAGTCAAAATCAGAAAGTGTCTAGTATTTCGTAGAATTTGATAAAATTGTTTTCCAAAAGCTTTTGATAGCCCATTTAATACAAAAACAAAACTAAAAATCATTTTAGACAAATGACTGGTCTGGTATCCAAGGACATTCTTTTCCTTAGCAACAGTTGCACAGATCAATGATTTTTTTGCTATCTTGGGGAGATATATATCCTTAAGTAAATATGGTATGGTATTTTGTATACCTGATGTAGTTTTAGAGTGTTTTTATCCATTTTACAAAAACAACAAACCCAACTTTATTCCAGATGGCATCCCGTGATGACGTCATAAACCAGCATTGCAGTAGACTGATAAAGCAATCTCTTCTCCAAACAAAGCAATACAGAACAAATTGCAGAGATAAGCATGATAAATGATAAAAACCATGAATTTTAACACTTACTGATTTTCAAATATAGCAGCAGTTTATTACCATATAAGTAAAATCTACAACCACATTTGGAAAAATGAACACTATCATTGTTAGAGGATATAATTTTTCCTTATAGGCCAAATCATGAGAATTTGCTTTAAATGTGTTTTGTAATACGTAAAGTTGATATGGGGATGCCATTGACGAATTTTTGTGATAATGACAGTAGAAAATTCAAGACGACATCCCGTGATGACGTCATACACCAGCACTGCAGTAGACTGATAAAGCAATCTCTTCTCCAAAAAAAAAAAAGCAATACAGAACAAATCACAGGGATAAGCCAGTCGAGTGCATGACTGGTACACAGTAGGGATATCCATGGCTGGCTCTCTTTTTTTCCCCTGATAACCACAACTTTATCATGAGGTATATTAAGGTAGCCCACTCCATAATGTCAAGTCGGCAGTCATATTTTGTAAACTTGGAAATTTCAGGATTTAAACGTCGAGCTCTGTTTTGACAGCATGTAGGGATGTTTGTGGCATTTTAAACATCCAAGCCTTACCATTTTGACACAATCTGTCATAGCAAGAAACGATTGATTTGGCACGATGAATGAAAAGCAAAACACGCACTTGTCGGGGGCTTATATGCTACACCCCAACTTCCATTTAATCGGCACGAACGACGTGAAAACAAATAATACAGACTTAGTCTTGGGTCCCCGCAGCCCGTCGACCGCCCCTCCCCACAAACACGAATCCCATATCGGGACTCCTCTCAAACTTTGGTCCATAACGGTTGTCTATGTAACAATTAACTGTTTTTACTTCTAGGTAGCGTCAAAGTATCACATTANTTGGTCCATAACGGTTGTCTATGTAACAATTGTCTGTTAATACTTCTAGGTAGCGTCGAAGTATCACATTGATACACTATTTACAAAAGGTCCACATGCGCATGCAGTTCTCTGTTTAGTAACAATGTGTTTTTTAAAATATCTACCAATGTTACAACCGTGAAACACTACATTGTACATAGTATATTCACTTTCCACGCTGTGAAACAACTCCATGTGCGCACGCAGTTTTCCATTTAGTAGCAATGCATTGCTGTGAAACAGTACATTGTAGTATAATCAACTTTTAACTCGTGAAACACTGCAATTATCGTGTATTCATCACGAATTCAATGATATGGTGCAGCAGCACATTTCTTATATATATTGGATTGGAAACCACACTTCTTTAATACGATCAATGCAAACAAGAGTATAGGCATCATTTACATGTATCAGTTTGGCACTCGTTACAAGTAAAACTATGTAATAATTCTAAAACAAAAATTAATCCAAAGGTATTACTATTAAGTGTGCTTGGCGTGAAGAAATTCCGACATGGGCACTCGAGCTTATGAGGGCTGCAAGAGTTGAACATAGGACTCTCCAAACTTCGGAAAGTGTGTAAAACAAGCCCTTCTTGGGGGTGAAGACGACCATAAGTGTCAAACTCTGGGGTAAGTACCGCGACACACGTGAAAATGCTTCTTCACTGATATTGAAGTGTTAAGTACATTCAAAGATGAAGTTGAAAACTATCGTTCCTCCCCTTGATGGCCACTAAACGTGGTGTTACAAGTGTGCTTTTGAGCTCTTGAAATATCAAAACTTATCATCGCCGATACGCTGTGGAAAAAAAAGGACGAATGTTTCGAGACGTTCGCAAGATTATAGGATCTTTTGACAAAACGGCCACTGCATGTTTGGACTTTGCTGTCGTAAATTGCAATATGTTTATAGTTTCTTTGGGATTTAAGATGCATTTTTGTATAATTTTGAACAGATGCGAAAATTATGACAGATATTAACATCTAATCATGTTTATTTCCATCATAAAGTAATTACAATGGAATATTTAAACAGGGGATATATACCCCCTTGATTTCAGGGACAGTGGAATAAAATAGCAGGGGTTATCAAGCCATGCTTTTCCATGGCGCTTCTGTCAACACGAGCGAAGATAACGAGCAGACGACAGCGGGAAAGCGCGCGTTAACTGTCCCATGATTGCCCTGTCGTAAATTCTCCTAGAAAGATTCCGTATACGGGCATAAATTGGCCCTCTGTTTATTTACGAAATGCTGCAGACGTGACATTGATATATTCCTTGGTAAAAATTTTACATAATTTGGCAAATTCTATCTCATTTTTATCGAAATTTATTTTAACACTGTTCTCATAAAAAGAAATATATAGATAAATACTAGTGATTTATATTCGTTACTAAAGCAATGTAAGGGATGGATCTTGTTTCAGAGCTAGGGTTGTTTAAATAAAGGTCATTATTATTATTATTAAGAGGAAGAAAAAGAAATAAAAATTCCATCGGAACCTGCACAAAGAACTAAGTCCATGTGTTTTATAAATTCTTATTTAGGTATACGTCCAATTGTTCATAATTCTATGTATNGGGATGGATCTTGTTTCAGAGCTAGGGTTGTGTAAAGAGGAAGAAAAAGAAATAAAAATCCCATCGGAACCTGCACAAAGAACTAAATCCATGTGTTTTATAAAATGACGCTGTTAAATTCTTATTTCGGTATTTCTTATGTAGAGATATGCATCCATGTGGTATACAAATTGCAAGTAAGTGTCATCGAACGCCGTTTGATATATAAAGGTAAACGTTCCAGTACTTCCGATAGTAGTGCACAAGTGAAACCAAAACGCAATAGCATTGATGAAGGCTAAGCAGACGGGAAGATTGATTGTATATTATTTTTAACTTCTCACTTGAGAATTTTTCACTCATATGGAGACGTCACCATTGCCGGTGAAGGGCTGCAAAACTTAAGCCTTTGCTCGGTTCTTACGGCCTATGGGCAGCTAGGGAGGAATCTTTATCGTGCTACACCTGCTGTGACATGGGGCATCGGTTTTTGCGGTCGCATCCGAAGGACCGTCCCATTTAGTCGCCTCTTACGACAAACAAGGGGTTTTGAGGACCTATACTAACCCGGATCGCCACGGGATTCTTGTGTGACTATGATGATATATTCGTGCCATTTCTCGTATGTCGTCGTGTGTGGATCACATTGGAGAATATAATTTATTTTTCTATCATAGACGTATCTTTTAGAGAATGATATAAATCACATCTATTCTCCAATGTGCTTATGTTGTACCTTATCAATTTGGAAAAAAAAATCATCATGGCTGCATAGCATAGGATACTAGTATATGAATTGGCGAAGTACTAAACAATTTGTTAAACGTAATCATAGTCCCTAAAACATATGTATAAAACGAGTGTAGGGCAACACGGACCTCCGACAAAAGCGAAGGCAGGATCAGGTGCCATGGAGGAGTAAGCATCCTCTGCTGACCGGTCTCACCCGCCGTGAGCCCGTAGTCGAAACAAAGTCAACGGGGTTACCCCTTATCATTTTTCTATGAATAACCTACCAGGAAGTAGACTACCATCCCCTCACGAATGATAAAGTTGTAACAGAATAATGAGATAACCCGAGGAAGACACTGCATTCAGCATATATAGAATATTGATGGCTTTATACTTTAAACTTAAAAAGGGAAAATTAACTCCACTAAAATTTTATACGTGTATTTTTGGACGTATTGGTATCTGAAACGCAAGGATATTTACAATGAAAATCCATATCGGAAATGTGTCATTATATTTACATTCCAACATGATTTTGCTGTGAAAAACTTAGAAATGTGGAGTGAATGATGGGACAAAAGCACTGGCGTGTCGTCTCAATGCTGAAATAACAATCACGTTAACATCACAATGACACATTAAACAATAGCGGTAACATCATATTGAAGAAAGCAGTTACCGCTATTCTACAACTTATTGACTGAGGTGGAAATATATAGAAGATGGCATGTTACACAATGATACTTTACACATACACGCGCGCACACGCACAAGATTTTGGACCGCCGCCGTGGTTACAGTAAAGTCTTCGGTATCCGGATCGCCACCAAAATTTAATGTGGACTTTATTATACCAAGGTACATCTGTGTACCAATTTTCAAAGCGATCTGATCATTGGGTTTTGCATGAAGTTGCTCCGATTTTATAACCTCCATGGCGGAGGTACATATGGAAAAAACATGAGCACATTCATTAAAGATCATTTAATGACTTAATCTGTTCAATGATGTTCTCACTTCTCTATACATAAGGTCTACACTGTATCTGAATATGTTTTTCAAAGAACAAATCCGTAAGCATGTGGTTTGGAATTATCTTTTGTTCGGTAGTTTGTACGTCTCCGCCTCCGCCATCTTACATTGGCGGGGGCGGGGACCAGACAATTGTTGTAGCCGAAAATATAACCGTAAATCTGAACTGAGTACACAATGCTAATCAATAGTTCGAAATTTCTTCATCAAATCATTCTACAACAAATATAATTCATAGCAAACTAGGAAATTATATGTAATTACAGAATAATAATATACTAGTAATTTGTCGGTTGAGAAGTGCGTCCCTAGACAGGGCAATAAAAAATTGTTCGTTTGTTTTCCCGTCCCATCACAGGGACATTATATGTATTCATTTTATATGGATACACATATACTATAATTGAATATATGTGACAGTCTGTGTACTCCCATATGAGAAAATTTCACTCGAATGAAAGAACTACATCGTAAATTAGATCTATACTATATTGTGCATGTTCTTTAACTACGATTATTTACGTATTTTATTTTTTGTTATAAATCAAGAGGAAATGAAATTACTATACCCCCGCTCCGAAGGAGAGGGTGATACAGTGTTTTACCCCGTCCGTCATTACGTTCACCTTTTCTCAGCAGGTTACTAATATTTTACATGAAGCTAATATTGGGTGCGTTCAGTAAACCCAATGGTACCATCACCGATTTGCCAATGGTAAAAGTTTATGTCATTGGTACCATTGGTTCCCTTTGTACTATGAACGAAATTGGCTACAAATGGTGAGGAATTCAACAATGTCACCATTGGTATACCACTGGATGATCAGTTAACACAATATGTCGAAAAGATACATTCATACTTTTAAGTGTCGCAATATTTCAACCAGAAATTACGTTTAGAAATATGTTTTAATTACTGTTTATTACTTTTTCCAGCATATTATTTTTATCAATTTCTTCACTAGGCAAGACTTTTTGGTCCACAAATGGGGAGTAAAGTGAGTTCTTGGCTAGCTAGAAACTTGTATTATCTCTTGCAAAACTCGCACGTACTCGGACGGAATGGCTAGGCTAGAACCATCACTCAGCCAATATATACACTTGATGTTTTAAAAACTCATTTCCATCTGTCCAGGGACATGTTTAATTCAAAAGATATCTAAGATGTCAATGAATAGCTGTGATACAAATTCTGGTTTAGTGTTCTCAGCGTGCCTGCCATTTTGGATTACGTCATAAATAAAGTAACCAACGCTAACAGAGCTTAGATGGGTGCGTTCACAATTCTCCCAGTGTTACTGTTGGTATATGTTAATCACCATTGGTAAACACATTGGTACAATGTTCACCAAAGGCAATTACCTTGGTAGATTTTCTTGCAGGCCGACCACATTCGCGGTAGGATTGGTAGCCGGTTTTTCGTTATAGTGGGATCTTCAAAAGGCGGCAAGTTTTAAACTTCAGTTGGACAATATTACCATTGCAGTGTATGTGTTGCACTATGAAGATTTGAATAAAGATAGCCCAATACAAACATTATGAATAATATTTTTATCAATTTAAGAAATTGTCTATCAACCAATTTTCTTGGATTGTACTCAGGCAAGATTCAATAGACAAATCCAAGAAGTTGTCCAAGACAATCGAAAATGTGACTTTTTAAGTCATCCATAGAATAATGAGGAACAGTCATCTCAAGAAAACGTGTACATGCGGTACATACTAGCGCTTGCAGAAGATCATTCCTGACATTTAGTAAAACGTATTTGTAATATGTTCTATGTCTGCGTGAGAAGTATAAAACATCCTAAGTACCGTTTAACGTTTTCCACTGGTTACGAATGGTAACAGCTGGTTACCATTGGTAGCTACTGGTTACCAGTGGTAACCAATGGTTACCATTGGTGATAATGTTACCATAGTTTATTTTCCTTACCAATAGCTTAAAAAAAATCCGTTCACAGTTCTGAGGCTACCAATGATACCTTTGTCAAACAGTGGTACCAATGGTAGCCATTGGTACAAACAACATTTTTACCTTTGTAGAACAGTGAACGCCTGCAGAAATGTTTACCAACAGAAAATGTTATTGGCAAACACTGGTACATGTACCATTTGTCATACCAATGGTAAAAATTCTGCCGATGGTAACCAACGGCAGTAAACGCACCGTGCCATTGTATGGCGTATCGTGGGATGCACTTTTCAGATTTAATCAGACATCTACTCCCTTTTGCGAAACTTGGAATTTTTCATATACAAATACAGTGCTCATATATACAACATTTTTCGTAACACAATTCTCTGCAACTATTATCACAGGCTACTAATAGCTTTGTATATAGGTATGATGTATTGTGGGATGAATTGTCAAATTCTACTTCCTGTTTGCTGAGAACTTGAAATTTTTCATATATAGTACTCATATACAACATTTTTCGTAACATAATTCTCAGCAACTAATATACTAGGATCACAGGCTACTGAGATTTTGTATGAATATAGACGTTGTATATAGGTTTGTTGTAATAAGTGACGTATAAGATTCAACGGACATTTACTCCCTGTTTATCAAGAACTTGGAATTATGTACAACTATATTGGCAGCTTTATTAAGCTTCGAGCAGGGGTATCACTAGTGAGCATTGGCTCACAGATTTGTGAAGAAGATTGGAAACAACAAATATTGCCTAGAACCTAAACTACATGTAGTCAACGAACATACATAAATGCTCTTTAAACAAAATTTCCAACTTGAACCGTATATAAAATACAGTAATGAACACGAACAAACAAGAAAGGTCCGTGATGGCTCAGTTTAGATGTGGAATCCCCCCTCTCCGTATCCATAAGAATGTTTTTTTAAGTTATGCAACGATGGATCCATAGATGACGAAAAAACAATTTGCGCTTTATTGTAAATCTTTCAATATAGCCTAAACTTTCTTTTGTAATATAGACATAGATAAAAATGTACAAAATACAAAAAATGTTATTAAAAATAATCAAAGACAAGTACAAAATGTTTGAGACTAGAAAACATAATCCCTTATAGTTTAAACACATTTTATTGAGTAACTCGAAAAGATTGGGCAACAGGCTTAGCCTATATTATAAGCCCTTTCCCATTTTGCGCTGTGTTTTTACTTCTAGGTCAGATGGGCTGGGTGCAACTGATGTAATTAGCATATACGGTATATTATGTTCTACCTAAATGCACGTCACTATTATCCAATTATTGCTGTTTTTGAGGTCAATACGATGATTAAGACACCTGAGAAGTACATTTTGTACAATATTCATCGAGCTCGAAGGGCGAGGTGAACATTTTACTTCGAAGGTGTATAAATCATCTTATTGCCCGATAAAGCAACACTATTTGTTTTTTTATATGATTTTAAAAAAAATCATGATTGTTCTTTGCTTTAATTGTAAGGTGAATCTATCGATCGCGGCAAGTTGGCTGAGATCCAAATTAAATAGTCACGAGAAGTCAATAAATCCTAATATTCACCTAGAGGTCACGTGGAGGTGAATATTAGGAATTATTAACTTCTACTGTGTTGGATCTCAGTTAACCAGAGAGCTAGGATGTATCCTATCATATAGTACAATAATTGATTTACTTACTTACTAGAAACGTCTGACCTGGCAGTAGTTTTCTATGCATGGGCGCTCAGCCTCCTACGTTTTCCAGGTGTCATCCGAGAGACCCGCAACTCTTTTGACGGCGGAGCAGTCACGATTTATAGTTGGCCAAGGTACGGGTGTAACTCGAACCCACGAATTGAACGCTCTAAACCAAGGACCAGTGTGTTGTGCAAAATGCCATTGAGATTTTCTGTACGATTTTGAAATTCGCAACTTATATATCCATATCACTATGTAATAATTATGGACTCGATTTTTATTTATTCACTTTTTTTTTTAAATCTTTAGTTATTCATTTATTTGTTTGTTTATTATTATATTTTTGTCCTTTAGTGCCGACTAACTCGGAGAAAGTTGTCTTTTGCTTTAAAGTAGCATAATCTGTATCTTGAGAATTTTACACTGGTATTTCTTTATGGAAATCAAATATATAAAGTAAAAATGCGAACCACGAAATTAGCTCGTTCGGCAAAATGTGAACAACAAGCGAGAAATAAGGCACCAAAAGACAACGTGTCTACAACGTGATAATTCTATAAATGGAAAGAGGATAAACGTCATAATCACGCGATCTCCTTATTTGAAAGTAGAATTCAAAATATGCTTGAAATGTTTGTAGTAAATAGCTTATATTCGACGTATTTGCAAAAATATATCATTAGATATCACATGCATACTTATAATACGTTGGGTATATTATTAATCCGTACAAGTCTAATTGTAACACGGAGATAAAGAGATCGAGAAGATATTCTGTATACATCGCAAAACAAGAAAAAAAGCCATGTGTATACATCGCAAAACAATAAACAGTGCTGCGCATGCTTACATACACATATTTTCATAGGTTGGTAATACATGTATTATAAATAATTAGAAACAAGTACTTTGTTCTTTGTGTATTGTTTGAATTTCAATGTTGTAATTACGCATTGAAAAGATAATGTATTGTTTGAATTTCAATGTTGTAATTACGCATGAAAGCATAACTTATTAGATATATATACATAGAAAAAAAAAATCGAAAAGATTTCATTTTTCGTGAAAGTACAGATTATGCTACTTTAATCAACATTGTACTTTATTTTGTGTTCATATTTGAACCTATCTAATCATCTATAGATAGCGATCAAGCAAAAAGGAAAAGCAATTCGGAATTTTAAACTGAAATGACCGAATTGTATAAGCTGTGTGTGCTCATTTAAATAGGAAGAGAGTGAAGCTGATCTCGAACGGAAAAACTTGTGTTCACAATACCAGAGACGTCTCTGACATTGTACAAAGTGTTGAGAGTAAGAAATAAATATTGATCTCGTCTTATGAGACCTAAAATTGTACAACTTGCAAACGTTCAGATTTTTTTTTTAAAAGCCAAACACTTCTACATATATTGGTAGAATTACGTGATCACCTTTTAATACAGTTTGGAGTAATGACGTAGTAATTAATTGTTTTGAAACTGGATGGGAACCTTTTATTGTTAGAAGAATGGCAAAATTAAGAATAACTATGTCCAAAATTTATCATGATATGGCACCCGAGTATCAGAAAGAAATATTTCCAAACATTCGTTCACGTTTCATGTACATACATATATACTGATATAATCTATAATATACTATAACAGCTGTTTGTTAGCAAATAATCTTTTGACCTTTGATACCATAATCTATGTTCAATTTATTGAAATTATTTTCTGTCATAAATATATATATATATATATATATATATATATAATATATATATATATAATATATATATATATATAATTATACTTTCTCTTGCGCAGGGTTGTCGGTCCTTTTCCCTCCTTACATCTCTGTCAACTCCCGTTTTACAAGATTATTGTTAAAACTTTGAAAGAATGAAAAACACTACTTGCGAGTGTTCTTACTTTGTAAAAAATTAATTTTCTTGTTTTAAACAATTTAAACGCAAAATAGTTCTCTATTAAACGTTTAAAAATTAAAACTTATAAGACTACTAATTTAAATAAATCCATTTTGAATGTTTCCACTATTTGAACTTATCTGCAAATGAACATATTCAATACCCTTCAATTGAACCAAACTTAAGATTACATTTACATATAACTGAACTCATTTTTTATTGAATAAAATTTATCTTTAATTACTTATACTTATGCTTAATATTATTTCACAATGGGTACTGTTACCTAACGGAAATAAGTTCAAATATCACAAAACATGGAGTATTTTTGAATTGAGTCATATTTATGACTTGAAATTGGCCAATCTTTAATTCGTTTACGGATATGTTCAATGATTTGAAGATAGCTCTTAATTTGAAAGAATAACTTAATACAATTTCATATGGAGACATCAAATCCATGCAATATTCAGTATACAACGCTCACTTTCAAACCAAAACAATCACAATACCTCCCCCACCCCATGTAATTGATAATAATAGTTAATGCACGTACTTTCCACTTTTATTCAATATCAAGGCTTCAAAACTCCAACGCCTGACTTCTTCCAAATTCACAATAATTATTTTGTATCCACTCGTGCATGCACGAGTTAATAAATATATAAGATGCTGACCAAAATAAATACACAAATAAATGAATAAATATATAGATAAATAAATAGATAAAAACGATTAAAACAAAAGGTTTTCATATTTACAGTAGTTAGCATGTCAAGAGGGGAAAAAATGTCACCCGGAAACATCTCGAAAGTGACAGAGTTAAATGCTATCAGAATTTCGGTTGTCGCAACAGCTGTTTGAACACGCAGTTTGGAATCAGGTTTTGCTACACCTGTATCCTTCCTTTATCAGAGGACCGCTACGCTGTGTTTGTTTTCTTACTGTTATAAATGACTGTTACGTGCACTGCTCAGTAGCGGTGGGTCCCCGTCAAGACCACATTTATCAACATGTCTGTCCATCGACGACCTCTGCCAAAAGCCAACACCCTTCAATAAAATAAGCCATGTACCTTGAGATAGGAGCTACGTTGACGTACAACTTTTCTCCGTTTTGTTTATGTTTTCCGTTATTTCAAATTTGTTGCGCTAATTTTGGTTTATGATTAAACAGAGGTAATAAATTACACCCTTTTTCTGCCGTTCCCAATGATGTGTTTGAATTTCAAACATATCAGTGCATACGATTTCATTGCGGAAGATTTAAAAATCTATTGTACTTTTTGTCTTGTTTAATTTGGAAATTTTGAGCATAAGGTTGTGTTTGCGATGAAATATCGGCAAGGATTTGTTCAAAGGGAGGTAAAATTAATCGGGTAACGTATTACATAAATTGTTTGAGGAGAGAAAAATGTTCAAATTTTAACTTTGATTTCTTTACCTTTTGCCATCAGCTCATCATCACATGCATTGAAAAATTAGACCTTAATCCTTTTTATAAATTATTCAAGACATTGGTACTCCGTGCCCAAGTGTAAATCTCAACAGAGACATATGTTGGGATCTTCATTGTGTTTGAATAGTTTCATGTTTTGTTATGAACTGTTAAGCGTCTGTGAATATTGTATCTGATCCAGATTATTTAATGGAAGCATTTAGCCGACTTTCATTCTCATAAATAAATAATCTGTTCTTTACAAGAGCTCGTGTGCCCATGAGTACTTTCCTTTCGTTTGTGTGACTGAGCGTATTGTCCACTCTTGCTTTGCGAAGTACCATTGTGGAGCTCACAAGAGAGGTTTAGCTAAACGAGATTTATCCTTGAAGAGACTTCTAATATTTCATACTGTGTTGACTTTTAAGAATAAATGAGATTTTATGCATTTTCCATTTCATACAATAGCGGGATGTAGGAGCGCTCGACAGACTCTCGAAAACACTCGGGTTATGCCATACGACTCTCAAGTCCAAACGAGAAGTGGATTCCTCTCGCCAACATAAACATTTTGATATCTCTGTAATATTTCAGGTAAACTCCATCACATCAAATAAGGCTGACAAACAAATTCTTCAGGTGAAAATTAAGTAATCGGATTAGACCTTTTGATGGACTATTTTGACAATTAGCCACAATCAGTCTCGCTGTTCGCAGGCTGTTTTCTAGGTGATTTGAGGTATGACTCTAAGAGGATTGCTACCGATTTTCTGTCGGGCTTTTCTTCTATGTCGTCCAAAATATCTTTCTCTGACTGTTTATTCCTGATTGAATGTTGTACCTGTGCACATATCGACAGGTTTTTATATAATTCTTTGTCGAGGATAAAATTTACCGTTTGTGCGACAAACTAAAGAATTATCCGTATTAGCGCAACCCCTCAAAGAGGCCAATCAAAGGCATCCCGAATCGCGCTGCGGCAAAACATTGAGCTTAGTTTCCCGGACTTTTGTCTCTTTGATAACATCGTGTTACAATGTTCAATGCTAATATTAGCAAATATTCAGTAGATTTGTCTTCCGAAATCTGAAGTTGAAAAATTAAACTTTAATATTTGCAAATGTACAGGGCATGCCAGTACATTGTTTTTAAAAGTACTTAGTTACTTATATTGGTACTGTAGTACGATTGCGGTTAAATTTTTCCAATGTGCAAACTGTTGNTTAATATTTGCAAATGTACAGGGCATGCCAGGACATTGTTTTACAAATTACTTAGTTGCTTATATTGGTAGTACGATTGCGGTTAAAATTTTCCAATGTGCAAACTGTTAATTGTACACAAGCTTTATTCATATTTGATTAATAAGTTAAATCAAACTCGTTACCTTTTTAAAACCATTTCTTTATTTGCTTAAAAAAACGATGTCCATAAATAGTACAATTATTTGATCATCAATAATTGTCTCACTTCAAATTAAAACGACATTTCAAATGAAAATTCAACTGAATGAGGTTGGAATCTTTCAGTTTCTGCTAAAATGTTCGGTCTGACAAGGTTGTATATCGAATCCATGAATCAGCTTGGAAAATCGTAGAGATTCCACAGACCTTTCACGACACTGTCAATGAATCTCGTCGATAGGTCATTTATAATGGAGCTCCTGCTAAAATTTGGAGAAACTAGGAAAGATATTCGATTGATCTGAAGGGGGCTTACCGACACAGCAGTGACCCCTAGCGCCAGGGGAGAGCGTTACGTGTGCACGCAGTGCAGAGCTGTCTATAGAACAGTTTAATGCGTCTCAAGTAGGCCTTGTTGACTTTTCAAATCCAAATTAGCCATGAGTGCTAGTGACTTTGACATCCATAGTTTAAGAATTACCTTTGTTATTGTTCATTAGAAAAATATAAGTTTATTTATGGTCGATTTAATTCTGAAATCATTTCTTGTTCCTGAAGAACTCTCAGTACTCTCTAAATCCTCGGCCCTTGGCATTTGTTCGGCCAGGGCTATTAACCTATGTTTTTAAAACGACAAGCTGAACAGCTGCGCACACCTGCGTGTATATAAGTCTACATAAGTAAACCTGCAGGAGTGAAAGCTTGTTAACGTTCGTCATGGCGTTTTTTGGTCGACCCATCGGCTACAACAATCCTCGCACAATAACAAGGGTACTCCAAAGTACTCGTAAGAATCCAGGCGATCGTTGTGGGTCCCTAAGCCGGCCTAAGTGGTCGTTTGACACTCTGCTTAATGAAGACCAAGTCTTGAGTCTAGGTCTGCTCTGTTTGGTATTGTTTACATGGCCTGTTTTTATTTTGGTAAATCTGAATGACATATAAACTAAGGAAACTTTGGAGTGCGTCTTGTTTGATTTATATCGAGAAGAAATTAATACAACATTCACATTTGTGTTAATTTGTACTGTTGGTTTATCCCGTGTATACCTGTTTATTGTGTGTAGGAATCTGTGTCTGTAACCTATTCAAGGGTCTTTAGTAATGCTTAACCTTACCAAAGCAGCTGATCTCGATAGGCCTTCAAACTCGGTGTCAAATGGATAGGATTTAAGACCATACTCATCTGGGTATATTAAGCTTGTGATTGGAAAAGAACTTTTTTTAAAACTCCTACGTATTTTTTTTTTTTTATTCGTACGATGAGAAAAAGCACTCATTAGATTTCGATTGTCATTTCATTTTTGCAAAGCCTTTTCAACAGCAGTGTTAATTTCTTAACCCGACAGATGTTATTGTACACAAAGTTACAGATATGGCTTAAACATTTAACTACTGGTGTTGCCATATTATTTTGCTACTTTGGAAATTGTCAAAAATTATTAATATTACTGATCAGTGGCGGATCTAGGATTTCTCGAGAGGGGGGGGGTCCATTCGAAAGAGATGATGTCAATAGGCTAAAGATCTGGGAGGAAAGTCCCCGGAATCTTCTGGGTTTAAGGGCTTTTTAAAGCTATTTTTAGGGGTATATTTAGCTATACTTCTATATAAAAATGATTATAAAATAATAATTTGGGTCACGAAAAAAAAAAGGGGGGGGGGGCTGCCCCTCTAAATCCGTCTATGCTGATGTTTATTAATAATAATAAAAAGAAAAAAAAAACACAAAATTGAAGAGCCTATTACGTGTATCACCCATCCACCCTCCGACAAAACCAAACCAAACAAAAAAACAAAAACAAAAAAGACAAAAAAAGACACCAAAAAAAAAAAAAAAAACTTAACAAAACAGTGAAATTAGAAAATCAAAAAACAGAAACAAAACATTACAACAACAACAAAAAAAAAAAAACAGAAAAAAAAAAAAGGAGAAAAAACAAATCAAAACTAAGAAAAAGAAAAACAACAACAACAAAACCCAAAACAAACATTAAAAAAAAACCACAACAAAGCTCCCAAAGTTTGATGCATTGTACGATCAATTAGTTAAGTCTAGAATGGCTTATTTTTATGGTCTATTTTTTTAAATATGGTCCATGATGATATAAATAGATTAGAAAAGTTATTCATGTATATATAGTTTGTATCTATATAAAGTACTTTCTTATCATAAATACATGAATGTATTATGTGTGTTGTGCTTGTGTGTGTTGATCTTGTTTTTTTTTATCAACCAAATTGTTTCGTTCTATTGTGGAAAACCAGAACCACCCCCTCTCTGGTATGGCGACAATATGATAATTGCTTCAGCTGATATGTATATGCATCTTATTCTTTGGTTACAGTAGGAGGGTTTCCCTTATTAGCACAATTTGAAAATTCACACCGGATAAAATAATAGCATGACATGCTTTTTATAGCGAACACTTTCAAAATCCGATGCCTTAAAGGTGAAAATTCCGAAGTATTATTCCCAATAATCTGCTAATGTTGTTCCTACTGTGTACAATGTTACTTAAATAATATAAAAACTGTTGGTAGTGCTAAAAGTTTTACCAGTAATATTTGCAGGTGTCAGAGTTTGTAAAGCCCCAACACCTGTGTTTAATACCAGGTAAGCAGATCTTGTAAGGTTAACTGCTCTATACAAAATGTAAAGAAAGTTGGGGGCAAGATTTGGAGTTTTTCTTCTGGGTGCGTCTAAACAACGGGAATTGTGGTGGACGAGAATTAATGACGAGGTTTAATCGCGACATGTTAAATTGTGATGACCTGGGTGTCAATCAACGTGTTAACTCGGATGATTGACAGATCTATATCACTATTTCATAATCTTTACCGAGCAATGAACTCAATGGACTAAAATGGTCAATATCAACGATCTGATATATCGAACGCTTAACATCACCTTCAAGAGTACCAAGTGATAAAATATCGAGAAGAGATTTTTAAAAAAAATATTTCTGGTCTCTTTAGCATTTTACTACTGAATTATTCTATTTTGACCAAATTCTAAATCCTTTTGTCCTGACAAATAATCTCCATATCTCGGAGATACTCAATTCTCCGATTGTTTATTTTGCTAATTTCACCCATTTATCGTCAAATTCATTTTGACACCTGGACCATTCTCTGATTTATAAAAGCAATATTATTGCTTCTGATAGTTCTCGCGTGCCGTCTTTATGAAGACATCGGGTTCCTATACAGAAAGACAGACAGAATGGTGCAATCAATTAAGCCAGGAAAGCTTTGAGTATGTACATATCCAGGGTCTTCAATACTTGTATCTTTGTGAAGAGATCTGTCATTGAAAATTTATCTTTGAACTCGCGAAAATCAGAATTACATACATTGAATTATGTGCAACATTGCATTGAAAAATACGAGTTGGTGAGTATGTTAACTTGATAATTACAGTGCTTGAAAGTAGTATTAACTTTAGAAGAATTTGTGACAGAACAACCCGTTATCAAGCATTATCTGATGTTTAGCTGAAGTACTTTCCTTGGGCACCTGAATATCCTCATAAAAACAGTGGGATTTGTCAGTGTACAATTTGCATGGAAGATCGTTCATTTCCAAACAATTTTAAAAGCGTTCAGAAATTTCAAGGATTCTTTGCCATCAGACCATTTTATCACCGTTGTTATTTTGATAAAATGTGTATGTAAATGAACTTATTTTGACTATTTGTACAATTAGTTTTATCATGTGTGAACTGTATGTACCAGATATTGTTCCTGTCAAGGTTTCTGCATATTTCAAACGACTAGAGTCCATGACTTTTGCTCTTTCTACCTGATATTTCGCATTCAAACGTTCCCACGGAACTTAAGGAGATTGTTGCGTAAAGAAAATAGGACCCCCCTCCACCCCGACACACACACAAATCCCCTCATCAGATTAGAAATTCTTAACGCGTACATGTTTCAAATATAAAAAACACACCAAAAGACACTTCTATATTGGTCGTACGTTTAAAAAAAACCCCAAAATTCATGTTGTTGAAAGGTTTAACACAGAAAGCACATTTGCTAGGTATACCTTACAAATAATGATAAATAATAAAGAAACAATACAAAATCTCCGCCCAAAAAACTTCAACTCACGAAAAAGAGAATGAAAATACATAAATAGATAAATCGAAAATAAAATTAAACATATATGTACTTTAGAGGAAAAAATAAACCACAATTGCATAAGCCTAACTCATATAAAGTTCTATACAAAAAAGCCCACTGAACATTTCTCTCGTGTGTACGTATGTAGTTATTTGTATAATGTGCAAAATGAAAATAAAGAACGCGTGTGTAAAATATTTCTAAATATAACGACTTACTGCAATCAAATTATTCGATCAATGCACTAG